>OZ024892.1:28392588-28439588 GCA_964017195.1 Siderastrea radians
AGTAAGTTAGAGTGCATAAGAAGCGCAACGGTAAATACTTGATCTCAAACCCTCTATAGGGAAGGTAGGGCGTGCCGGGGACATGCTCATCCGAGAAATTGTTATATTAGAGTTTTCTGAAATGGCTGGAAGCACTACGTGCTAAGCTATGAAATTTACTAGCTATTATGGACATAAGCCTCCGAAATGAAACTCGTCATCATACTACAAGATAAAAATCAATGACTCAAAATTTGAAACACATCTCTATCTGTCTTAGCATAACTGAGTGATACCCCCTTTTCTTCAGTTTGAGATCAAGTGAAACCAAAATCCTCCACCTCTGCAGGTTGTCGCTTCGAGTTACAAAGGCGTTGATGAAGTATGTCAGTAGTCAACGAAGCGGAAGACCGCTGCTTGTTTTAAAACTGGTTTCAAAAAACTGAATATAAATCTTCAAAAGCCTGGAAATGCGATGAAATCTTGAAGAATCTAGAGCAAAATAAAATTTGTTTGTAAAAAACGTTATTTCTACTAATTGAATAAAATGACACGAACAAGCAATTTTCGTACTCCAGATCTTTGACTTAACATTATCACCCTTCAGAATCAGTGAATGTGTCGAGGGGATCTTTCTTCGCGGTTCATTTCATTCTTAAGATTCAGTTGACAAGTTTTGTCCGACACATTTCCTCGTTCATTTACTTTTTCTAGTGTTATTATCAGTTTTTTTTTGGCATGTCCGTGGTGGTTTTCTCTTTGTTAGGGATTACCCTAACTAATAAAATCCGAACATTTGGAGCGTTTGGTTTTTGAGGCCGAGTTCTTAAGCGATTTTTCAGGTTGAGGAGTTTGGTTCGGTTTCCAGCCTTTATTCTTATTTTAGCGAGTGGTTTACGTTTTGATGTTTATTCTTGCTCTGTTTACTGATCAATAATTTTAATTGATTTTCTGATCGATCACTTTACGAAAATCTGATCGATATTTGCTGTGGTTTTGCGGTTTGTACAGGCTTTAATGCTACCAACAAACATATTATGTTTAAAATGACCGTCTTTCCTCTGGGCTTGATAACTACCCCTTTAGCGGAGTACAGTCTCACCTCTTCAATTAACTCTTTTACCCTTAGAACAGGTGCCCAGGACTTGAAACAGAATTGAAATTATAGTTTGACAAGAGCAAGACAGGGAAAAATTGTTTTATAGCTTTCAATTGAATGATCACACTTAGATCATAAGGACATTCAAAATTTATTTCATAAATAAAATGCTATCAGTCGTCCTATTTTCCCCAGATCCTATGCTCGGGCAAAAATGTATAAATTATTCAATTGAACGGTCCCGACTCGCGCCTCTACGGCTCGCGCGCCTCTACGGCTCGCGCGCCTCGATCTTCTCGCGTTTTTTCGCGCTAAACAAATTAGAAGAAGAAAGAGACTGCTCTTAGTGTACTTCATGAAGAAAAATCATGCTAACGAAGAAAATGAATCTTACCAAATTTCTTACCAGTAGCTTACTATGAGAAAGTCAAAAAAGATGTTGTATACTACGTGACGAGCGTGGGACAAAGAAAAAATCTAAGTCTCCTACGCACGACCTTCCGTGCACCTTTTGTACTCTCTAAGCACTGAGCTACTGGGAGACTCGTGGAGATGGCTATTATGGGCATAAATCTCCGTCATGAAACTCGCCATCATACTACGAGTTAAAACTCGATGGCTCCCAATTTGAAACATCCCTCTATCTGTCTTCCAATAACTGGGTGGTCCCCCTTTTGTTCACTTTGAAATCCCGGGGGGGTACTCCCTTATATACGCTATATAGGTATATGCCGCCCGATAGGGTAGGGTTTTTGCTAGGGTATCCTTTTTGGTATTTTCTGGTATTGTGAGCCTTAGATGTTCCTTAGATAGGGTCACTAAATTGCAGTATCCACCTCAACGCGCAAAACAAAAAAGATATGGTCTGTTGAAACTGTACTACACGCCCAATACACGTTATAATACTTTGCAAAGAAAATTTAAAAGGAAAAGAAAGAAAACGACCTATCAGTTACACAATTATGAGTTATCTTGTTCCTCTTAAATAGGGTGCCATTTTTTGGGTTTTGGGCCTTTAAAAGGGTATCAATTCTCGATTTTCTACCCTTAAATAAGGTCAGGGTTTGAGAACCTTGGCGGCACACACCTATCCTAAATTGACAGGAGTACCTCCCCCGGGTTTGAAATCAAGTGAAACCAAAATCCTTTGAGATCAGCATTGTCGAAGTCGTCTTGTTTGGTGATAGTCTAAAGATGGAAAATTTACCATCTTTCTTTATTTATAATTTTCATGAGGAGAAGATATGAATTTGGCCTGATTAAACAAGTTCTACTGTGAACGATCGATAAAAATTACAACCTCAGGAATGAGGTTAATTAGGCTAACAGATTGTATAGGTAGAGCGAAAGGTCATGGGTCACAACATGCTAAATATTCCACTTTCTCTTATAACTTAAATTAACGAAAAATTTCCTTTATAATAATGGCCTAAAATAAATTACAAACGCTTGTTTAAAAGACCATTTCTAAGCCACAAAACTTACCAGTTTCAAAACCATTAATAACTCATAAAGTAAGACATGGGTAAAAACTTTGCTCAACCCCCTTTTAGGAGACCAACCAAACAACAGGTTACAAGATATGATTCAAAGCATTGAAACCTTTCTAACACCTGTCACGTTAGCTTATATCTAACGAAAAGCGTATTGAAAAAGTCGTATTGTCTCCGGAAGTGGATAGTTAATTTAAAAACATTTAATATATTATTCCAACTGAGGGTGGTAGCGATCCGTTGGGGATAGATAGCCAAAAAAAGGCCTTAAAAATAACCACCCAATGCATCAGTCAATTCCAGCGGGGCCCATCCCCCCTAGGGCATCTGCCTACCTAATGCCCGGGGGTTGGCCCAGGGGGATGGGCACTGCTGGAATTGACTGATGCATAACGACGCCATAGAAAACATTTGAGCAACCAATGCTTTGCAACATCGATCGAAATGCCAAAAATCTTTTTAGTATTTAAAATTATAAAGATCCAACCGAACAACGGTGATTTTTGAATGGATTTTTTTATACTTTCCAAATTTTCGCAATTTCTAATCGGTATTTCTGGGTGAATGTAAAGTGTCCAGGTCTGGACATGGCAAACCTAGGAAAACATGGTCAGTTGGACAAGTGACAGAACAACCAAAGAACATCAATTAAAAAAATCGAGGGGAAAGGTGATACATGTAAGTTAAATGTTAAGCGGCAGTTCATGTTCGTGAAATAAGTAAGGGTTATCTACCTGTCCCTGGGGGGGTATGTGATATATTTTCCTGGTAACACCCCGCTTATTTTTCATGATCAGTTGCTAAGGTTTTCTAATGCAAATATTAGTTATCTCGAGAGTAAAATTCCACTGTATGTGAATTACAGCCAAGTCATTCCGCGGGGCTGTGGGATTCGAAGGTGCTGAAGTTGAGCGGTAAACATGTTTTGCTTAGTTTGAAAATTTGCAATATACGTTTTGCCTCACTGCGAAAATCAGAACAGAAAGGATTAAATTTATGAACCATAGCGCTCATGGACTTTTCATGAAATAACCTTGTCGCCATGTCTGAAAGAATGAGGCGGATGACAGTGTTTTACAGGGGGGGGGGGGGGAGAAAAACAACATGATAAATATTAATAAAGCGTGACGTACAGTTGAAGACTAGAAATGTAAATCGAGGTATGACTCTTCGAAAGTTTTTTGTATTTGCTAGTGGATGCGACTAATTTAGTTCTATAAAAATGCGATTGCTACAATTTCCCCGTTTCAGTATGCTATATATATGTCCATTAATAAGGCGATGTACATTTTCCCCTTTCGGAATTATATTATAATCATTCTTTGGGGGACAAAGTTGGGGGGGGTGATAAAAATAAACAGTTATGATGAGGGGAATATATTGCACAGTTTTACTATTGTTATCAGCTATTGTCTCAGCCCTAGACTCTCCTGTTACAATTAAAGCCGCCTTCACCTTTTCTGACAGTGAAGAAAAATCAGGGGTTATTTGATATGTTCCGCTGGAAAAAAAGAAAACCAAGCAAACTAAAAAATAAACTGTATTTAGTTAAATCCCGGAATGGCGCTTCTTCTTAATATTATTAGGGCACATCATTCTGGGATTACTCTTTGCTTTGTTATATGACTAGAGCGTTTAAAGATATAATGCGAGCTGTGATTGGGCGATACTCGGGGCCGGATTTTCGCGTAATGCGCACGGGTATTATGAGTGATGTTAATGCCAGGCGGAGCGCAGGTAACAGCGCCGCAAAGTTTGAAAACTTCCGTGAATGAAAACTAAGAGGGAAGAAACGAAAGCAACCAAGAACATTCGGCCGAGTGAGTTTTATTATCCCAAAGAAACAGTCGAAGGAAAAAACCAAAAATCAAATAAATAACATATCGATGGCGAAGAATCATAACCTAACAGCGGCCAAGAAAGAATTGACAAGTTTTTCAACGCGCAGAAATTATCACAAGACAACGACGAAAAGCACCAGCGATCTCTCAGATACTTTTTGTTGTTATTTGGAATCGATTATATAAACTAATTGCGATTTTGAGACGGCAATTCTGCATTATATTGACAGCTAGTTGGACGAAAATATATTCCGTATTCGGCGGAGTCGCGAAGCGACGGAGCCCAATACGGAGAATATATTTTCTTCCAACGCGGTCAATATAATGCAAAACTGCCGTCTGAAAATTAAATCGCAATTAGTTTTGTATCACGATTCAATCGTTTTTCGGGCAAAACTAACGCAAAACTGAGAATTTCCTGCACGGATTGAAAGATAAATTCTTACAACTTGTCAAGTTAGTGTTGAACACCAACGCGCTATCAAATCTTTGTTTTGCAGAAATATTATCAAAATATGGACTTTTCTCACCATAAATCGGTGCTTCACAGAAATAAATTCAAAGTAGTGTCTTTATGTAGTTTTGTTAGGTTCCAGAAGTCGACAAAACAGGTAAAATAACGCAAACTCGACGATCTTTTCGTTCAAAACTTTTTCAAAAACATGATTGCGTGATTAGCGCGCGCACAAATGAACACCTCGACAAAACAAACTGTTAAAAACAAATGAAAACACGTTGTAATTCTCGACTTACCGTGCCTTTTCGATAACATGGACTCTAAAGTTGAATATCGCTTTCCTTTACCTTTGAAACGGCAAAGTAACTTAAATTTCTGGCCGTATTTTGACGAGAAACTTTGAATTTCTGTTTTGAATGGAAGGAGCCCTACAAAAACGGCGCGAAATTTTCAACCAACCACTGGCTCGCTTTTGAGACGTCAATACATACATCTTATTCGATGGTTTAACATACACCTAATTGAAAAAAGGTTGCTTTGGGCATTGGCAATTGGGCATTGGGCAGCTATTGTTTGGGCAAACGGAAACAATGAAATGCTTTGCTTGAGTGACCGCCAAACAATAGCTTCCCAATACCCAATTGCCAATGCCCAAAGCAACCTTTTTTCAATTAGGTGTATAATACGTGTGGATATTTTGCGAGTTGCGTAGCAAAATGTCCGCGCGTATTATCTGTTAAGCCATCGAATAAGAGATTTATTATTCCACTTGAAAAAAATTACTTCAAAATTTGGTTTTTCCAGTCCTTCGGCCAGAAAACCTGTGAAACCTGGATTTTGCAGTGCAATACATAATTTTACTCTGTAATACCGTGGCATATTTTGCGCGTTCTCTTGACCTTATATGGTAAAATGGCGCACGAGTGGAATAATAAAACTACTTAGGCATAGCTGATAGAGGGCCGCTCCCTTCCCTTAAGAAATGTTTAAAGGGGAGCGAGCTTCTCACGAATAAAAACCTATTTATTTCGATTAAGAACAATCTAATGTTTCTTCCTACGAGATCCAAATCATTAATCATTTTTCATCATTATGAATTTCATCTGACTGAAAATAACACACCTTTGCAGAACAAAATGCAAAACAAATATCGCTCTGAAAAGATCTGAAAAGAATTATGTATTAAATACAAAAATAGCAAAGGCGGCTATAAGAATAACAGTGCTTGCTTTGAGCGTCAATAGGTCTGAAGTTTCCTTTGATCTTTTACTTTTGTGCACTGGTTTCCTCTCCACACCTTGAAATTTCGTCAGTCCCAATCAAATTGAGCGCTTCCGGATGAACTTAGGTCAGTCTCAGGGGTAGTTTCTTGTTTTGCAGGTTCCTCGCTTCCAGAAAAATTATTTTCAGGTAATACAATTTTAATTGAGTCCCTAGATTGACCACTTCCTGTTTTGTAATCATTTATGCGGTGTCTTCGTGCCTTATTTTTGTCCCTAACGTTAGAAACACCTGGCTCTCCTTCCATGTTTTCTTCACCACTTGCTACAGTTTCTCCAGAAGTAGCCATTTCCGTTTCATCGTTTCTGCCTTCGGTTACTTCACCGCTACCTGATAAAGGAATTACAGTTGTATTCTGTTGCATTTTGTCAGCATCATTCTTCACTATTTCACCAGAAGCCATCATTTCTCCGTCATTGTTGCCCTCCTGGTTTACTTCTCCACTTCCCGATGAAGATATTTCCATGTCCATATCATGATCACCTGAATGTTCCTCTCCTTTCCCTAACTCTACGATTGGCACTTGTCCTTTTTGCTGTCCACTCTCGTTCAAGTCTTCGTCCTCTTCTTTTTCTTCTTTCCATACTTCCTGGGTGTCCTGTGAAGCTGAGATGGTGTTCCCGTGCTCGTTCGGGTTCCAGGTTGGACCACCGCTCAGAAACAGTTGTGGGAGGAGAGAATCGTAAGCCTTGGGGGGAGGTGCTGAGGCAGACGTTGCTAGCATTTCTCCCTGTTCAGACCGATCTAACAAACAAATACAACAGGTCATTATCAGACAACATATTTCTAATCATATCCACTTCTGATATTAAATAAACAGTTAAGATATGTGGGGTTATTTCATTCTGGAAATAGAGAATTCATTTTTCTAAGGACAGATGGATGGCAGATGGTGGACAGATTTACAGTTTCAAAACTGGAAAAATTCTTATCTCTTAAATCTACCAACCAATCTCGACTGAAAAGCTTTTGTGCACACGTAAAAACTGATAAACGCAGGCGCGGAACCTGTAAATTAAAAAAAAAACATTGCAAGATGAGGGTCCAATATGGCTACACTCTTTGTCTTTATTTGTGTTTGCGCTTGTACTCGCGTTATACCTGTTTATACGGGCGAAGCACCACTGCATTAACGCAAGAACGCGAGAAAGCTTACGATAATGCTTGTGTGGTTTTAATAAAGCTACACTCTTTTTATATAGAAGAACGCGTACAATTTGGCTGAGCCTGAGGATGTTCCAATTTAAGCCATTCATTTTCTTAAATTTGGGGGCAAATCTCAGCCTCAACGTTCTTATAAAAATGGTTCTTACAAAATAAAAGGAGTGTAATGTAAGCACACAATCATATCATTTTCATTCCAATTACAAACACCTATGTGTAGATTGGTGACATTTATATAATTTTACAAATTTCCCAACCTATTGATGTCGCTGATCCAGTTGAGTTTCTCACTCTTTGGTCACCCTGCGTTGTTTCAAGCGTGCTGTTCCCTGTCCAGGCTGTTAAGTTTGACTCGCGTGGTGGTAGCAGCAACGAAACAGGGCGTGCCTCTGGGTGAGTGACGTATTCGTTTTGCTTCTGTGTCAGTTTTAGCAGCTTTGAATTCCACCATTCGTTCGCTAGAACTGCCCTCAGATCAGAAGGTAGCTAAAATGTGAACGACATAACATTAGCTTTTACCCAGTTTGTTGAATCCTTTGTTTTGAAGTTGGTCCGGAAGGGAAAATATTTGACACGAGTTCATGGCGTACGGACTTTAATTAACTTTATTAAATTAGCAAATCTCGGATATTAATTTCTTGCTTTCTTAGTTGCTCACCGCACGCAGGTCACCAGCGAATGGCCCTGTTTTTTGCCTTATGTCGAGTGTCGCGGTGTTCAAAAGTTTATTCCACAAAGAATAGCTTTTGGTTAAACACATTGCAAAAACTTCAGCAACAATTTCTGAGGTTTAGAATTTAAAGACCCTATGAGGTAAAATCTAAGTTAAGGTGGCTTACTGCAGTTTATCTGAGACACAGTTGCGCACGCTAAGAAATTCTCTCTGACGCTATTTTTTCTTTTCGCGCGGGCAATACTTTACGCCATCATCGAGAAAAAGCTGAAACACCTCTGAGTTCTGACTTGTAGAAATTGCTCGTGGCGTACTCTTAACATTCTTTATCATTAATGGATGAAGTCTTAACGCATTTAGTAAGCGCTACCTGCATAAAATATCAACTAATTTCAACGCGCGCTTAAATTGTACGCATGGTCAGTTTTGCTCACGAAGGAGGCCCCAAAAAAATAGCAAATTGACTGCTTGACCCCGATCTACTCGAAAACTGATCGTATAACCCACAGTGAAAATTTCAGAATCAATTTGCAGTAGCAACTTAGACTTATAGACAAAATATTAGCAAAATCTGTGAGAGAGATTTTTAGTAATTCTGTAAATTAGTAATTTATTACTTCTTCGTTAGCAAAAATTCTGCCTCAGATTTTCATTTTCTTTCGCATAGATGTTTATTAGTAGCCACTATTCAAATCCTGAAAATTTGAGCTAGGGTCGTACGGCTAGATTTTGAGAAATAGGCCCTGAAAAAGTATAGTTTCCAGTCCCCTCCTAGAGCTTGGTCTGTTATATTTGATATTTTCTAAGCTTGTCGTATTTCTTTTTCCGGATAAAATCAATTCTTTCAACAGTTGCAGCAACAAATAACCCAAAATAAAACTCCTGTTGGCTTTAAACTAAAGATTTAAAAAAAGGTTATCTTTCTCCTCTGAAAACTGTAGTAAGCCACCTTAAGCGAAGGTACGTTTTTTCTTGGGGGGGGGAGGGCTGGAGAATTTTGGTATTTTTTCCCAAAAAAGTGTTGGCCCTCCCTTGCGTTTTAATAAAAAAAACTCCTTACCCCCCACCTTTAGGTGACTGACAAAAGTGCGACCCTCCCCTCACCACTAGATGGCATGTTCCATGCTGTAGAAACCTCAGAACGTTTCGCTTGTGAACGCAAAGTGTTTGAATATAAAATATCTCGATACTGAATGTGTGCGCGCTGAAACAAGGAAAATGCGAACAATCATTGTGGGATATTTACGTTTTATAGCTGAAGTTTGAATATGGAAGTATTTGAGTATTATAAAAGTTTTGAACATATATCTAAGGAAAAATACACGCGCTTCTTTCTCCGACTAGCCGGCATTGCTGTTGGTTATTTGAACAGAAAGGTTTATTTGTTTAGCATGCGAAATCTGCCTCTCAAAAACAAATATTCCCTACATTTCCGACAAGGTAGAGCGCATTGTTGGATCTACTAGTAACTATTCAGAACTAAACGTCTCAGGAGATCAGGCAGCGGATAGCCAACAGCAAGAAGCTGAAGAAACGATACCTGAGTCAAGTACTTCTCGATACGGACGGAAAAGGACACGAGTCCTCCGAGAAAAACTATGTCCCATCGCATAATAGACATGTAGAAATGTATCCTAGTACCTATAATAATACACCAAATTAAATCAAAGTAAGCGAAAGAAAAACTTAAAGAAAAATGGAAAGCGACATCGCAAAAAATTCTAATTAAAAAATTTTGGAAAAGATGTGTGACCCTCCCTTGAATAGCTCACCTGAGGTATGGCCCTCCCCTTTTGGTGCTCACTTTCACTGTTGACCCTCCCCTCTGAGGTCCCAGCCCTCCCCCCCCCCCCAAGAAAAAACGTACCTTCCCTAATTTAAGCTTATTTAAAAGGCCTTTCAAAGTGAAGAAGGGTGGTGGTTACTTTTTTCTTGATTCACTTCAGAGATATTAGAAATTAAGAGGCTCTGACTGTGAATATCGAGAATCAGCGGACAAGCTCAAAAAATCGAAAATCCTGATAACTTGCCAGAAGAACACTTTTTGGGGAGCTATCTTCGAAAATATTACTTAAACCTTCTGGAATTCTATTGTTTTCGGGAAATTCGGAAAAACGGTTTTGCTTAATTTATTACGCAATAATCAGGCTTAAAACTAAACAAATTGAAAGCGCTTGCTTTTAAACAATTTGCAACGCCAGAAAACAATTTTAATTTTAAATGATAGCAATATTCTTCTACTTTCTATCAATAGGAATTGCATGGAGTTTTGCTTTAATTCTGTGGTTTGGTGGTTCTTTGAAACAAAGCCATTTTGCGCACTTCGGAAAAAGGCAAAAATTGGTAAACTTTAGAGGCTTAAAATGGGTCTTGGTATGTCTGTGATAAAGTTTGGCCCTACTTCCATTATAATATGAAATAAAAAATCTAAGCAATTCAGGTCGCGCTGACAAAAACACAAAATCGCGAACCAGTGTTGCCAAAAATTGAACAATGAAATGAATGAAATGAAAAGTAGTAGTTTGGGTGAGCTCAATTTAGAGGATTTTATTTACTGAAGACACACAAAGAATGAACTAAAACATTCCTGCAATCTATTCTTGCATTGTTTTGGGCCTCTTAATGACTTCGTAAGTGGTTACAGCATGGAGACAAATCACAAAATGAAGAGTATCTCAGAAAAGAATGGATGCCGAGATAATTGAAACTTGGCACCAATATTGGGCATTAAGAAAGACACAAGATGAAGCATATTTTGACGTTGCCATAGCGATAATCTTGGCTCCAATCTCTTTCTCCTTTGAACCAAATAATACCATTTGTGACTCTACAAAAAAAGAGAGAAGGACCTGTTCATAACACAAACAATGCCCATATTGTCCTTAGTTTCCTCATTAACCATTAAAAAGGGGAATGCCATTCTCGCAAGAAAGAAACCTGGAAGCTAAACTGTTGCCAAGGTAACATCACGATATGCGTTACTGTGTTTCTTTCTTAAAAAGCACATTACTGGTGCCAACATTCAGTTACAGTGCCTCAATATTTCCAGAGATATTCTTGATTTTACAATTTGCCGCCACAAATGACTGTAACCACTCATGACGTCATCACTTATATCCTTTTGACTTAAATATCTCTAGAACGAGAGAGGATTTTGCAAAAAAGAAAACACCATTATTCTTCATTTTGAAAGGCCTTCATTTTTGAAAGTTTGAACTTAGTTATTATTTCGTAGGCACTTTAATAAAACAAATATTCCACTCGCATTTGCTGAATATGCACCTAGTGATAATGACCAACTGCAAAGCTACGCGCCTCTTTGGTCATTTATCGCCTCACATTTAACGTGCACTCGTAAAATAATTGTTAATTATTTTTCTAGCGCCATTTTTTTTTAATTTGCAGACGGATAACGCGTATAAAACTAATTATGCGTCTTTCGTAACAAAAAAAATGTCACTTCCATTGCGTGTTTCATCACTAGACCACCAATTACGCTGATTGCAGACTTCTGCCGCCGCGTGATAGGCTTCTAATGAAAACGTAACCTTTCAAGCAGTAAAGCAAATGCGATTTTTTTCCAGTTCAGAAACCATTAACTCAATGTCCATGTATGATATACCATTTTAAAGCTATTGATGAGTGTACTTCATAAATCAAGTAATCATAAATGAGTAAAGTATAGCTTTGGGGTAAATGGGTTTAAAACGTTAAAATCTGGAAGTTTAAAATGTCCTATTCCTTGTGTAGGTTAGATATACCCCTAAACTACCAAATATTGACCGAGTTATGGCATTATCTCCCATTTGGCACTCTTGGGGCTTAAAGGGTTATTAAGACGCGGTATTTTGTACTGACCGAGTCCAATTCCGAGTGGGAACTTAACGCTGCAGATGGTGGTGGTGGAGCTACGATCTTAGACACTGCCGGCGCTGCTCCTGAAGATGCGTTTTCAAAGTCAACAGTGATGTAACGTTCATCCAAGGAACTTGCTCCCTGCACGCCGTACTTTTGACAGCTGTGAGGACATTTCTCAAGAAGATCTGCGTTTGTTTGGCACCAACCAGCTTTAGCCCAAAGTGGACAAGTGGACTCGGTGTCCGTTGCGTTGTAGTCGCTTTCTGTAAGTGAAATAGAATCATGAAAACTTAGTACGCAATAAGAGGAGAAAGTTCTTAATTTGTTTCTGTGTTTAATTCAGGGGTTACATCATAAACGCTTTCTTGAACTCATGACCTTAGCAGATGCTTGATATTTAAAGGGAACGTTGTTTATAATGTTTTGTGGTGATCGTTAGTTGCAACACTATGCCCTTTTGGCGTGGTAAATGATGGATTTTAGGGACTTTTTAAACAAGAACTTTTTCCCCTGATTTCGTATGCTTACTAGCATTCGAAATGACATCCCGAAAAAGACTATGAGAAAACCAGATTACCTCCTTTTAGCGGCAGAGGATTAAGTTTATAGACATGTTCAATAAATTTTTCTTAAATTAATTATTCTTAGACTTATCCTCAAGCTGTTTTGATTTGTTACATCTCTATTTAAGACAGCCCTGCATGTAGGCAATCACGAACTCTGATTGCACTGATTGGTACCCTTGTTCTAAGGTATCATAAGTAGACTTTCAGTATCTTACAACACGGAAACATACATGGCGATCATTGATATCCAGGACAAATACTAATTAGCAATATCAAGAGAAAGCACTGTTTATTGTCTTCAAACTTAAGGATCTAATCGAATCTAATGCATTCTAATGAAAGGGACTATAGACTTATGAGTGAAACTAAACGCCGACTTACCGGGGCCACACATTTCACAGCTTTTCTTGCAATTCTGGGCCATGAAGTCCGGTCGCGTGGTACATTCCTTCTTTGAAACCCATTCAGAGCAGTTTTCACTGATGTCTTCACATTTTTCAGTGTCCCCTAAAATCAAAGCCAAAACAAGATGTCAAAGAATAATCACAACCTGGTTCTCCCGGGAGCGATAGTCAAGAAGGAGGATGGGGGAGGGGTAAGGAAAAACCCTCTAAACGTGATTGGGTTAATCACCTTTAAAAAAAAATGTTCTGAACTTGTAACACAAAAGCCAGCTAATATTTTTGTGATATTCAGACAAATTCAAATGAAATGCGAACGGTGGATGCGATAAATCGCAAGAACAAGGTCACAACTAGCGTGGCGAAACCTGCATGAACATCGGCTCCCATTTTGTTTTAACCAATGCTACCTTACTTTTTTATTCCTACTCAATTTTAAGTGGTCTGGAGGGCAGTGGACTAGATAAAGGTTTGAGAAAAACGACCAGATTTTTTCCAAGACGTATTTGGATAGAACATTTTTGAGTGCACATTTTTTCACTTTTGTTGCACTTTTGTTCGTCAGCTTTAGCAGCTGCTTTCGCTGTAATGGCTATATTACAAATTCAAACTTACATCTTATATCTTTTACACCCAAAGTTGTCGTTTTTCTTAAACTTACTCATTCCCCTATAGCATCTGTTCTCGTTTATTTATAGATCTAACCCTACACGTCCCTGTTTCACTCAGTAAAAATTCAGTATCTCCTGAAGAGCGTGACAAGAAACAACATGACAATACCTCCAGTTCGTCTGCAGAATCGGCAGCTCCAGGGACACCTGTCAACCATATAATGGTAGTTGGATTCACAGTAACCGTTGTCAGCCTGCTTTGCGCATGACTTCGTGCGATCATAGCACTCAAGTGGGTTAATACGAACTGTGGAGGTAAACAGGGCTATTTTAAGGGAGAGTTTTAAAAATTGTCTCGGAGAAGAAGTTTGTTTCAAGGGTTCTTAGGTGGCTGTTTTTAGACTGTTTTTCTCAAAGTTCACTTGCATCTGATTTGAAGAGAAATTCGACGTGAAACCAGACGTGAGATGTTAATGTTATGATGGTATAAAGCAATTAAGTGCGCATAAAATTACACCTAAAGGTTCAATTATCTGAGTCTTCTCGGACGCACAAGGGGGGAGGGGATGCCACCCCACCCCCGTAAGGTTTTTCTTGGGTTTTTCAAGACGATTTGATTTTCTTCAGCACCTGCCGTTTTCAGTAGTTGTACGCATGTTCCTTACACTCATTTTGACACAAGTTAGCCTGTTCCAGGCTCCGAGACAGTTGGGATAGCGTGAATTGAGGAAACGAGCACAAAAAACGCGTGGAGCCTGGGGAGAGACGAGGCTGCGCAAATGTTGACAAAAGTCAGTAAAGTGTTTAATTAGGTCATATTCTACATGTTTAGCATAAAACATTTTCGCATTTCGCCGTTTGTTGACGATTTCTCTTCTTGGATGACCTCACGGCCCCCAGCGGCGCCACAACCCGTAACCTCATCTTGTAGAGCACATAACAGGCTTTCTACCAAAGGCAAAATCTTTTCGAAATATTATAGCACAACAAATACCCAAGGGGGTCCATTAACCCTCCCCCCCCCCCCCCGCCATTGCAAGCACATTGCTACTTTCTAAGAATAGGACAAAAAGAAAGAAGAAGCAGCTACGTTTACAAACAAAGCATAAAATATAACGCAATATTCTTACTTCCAGAAACATCCAATATCACTGATTTGCCTTCAGCACTTTCTCTCGTTATTATCTGCAACACTTTAAAGCAGCACAAATTATTAGAACAATATCGTCTTCGCGTCAAATTCACTAAAACATTCCAATTCTCCTGAAACGCGATTTTGCGTTTTCAAAATCATTTTTATCCTCTTTGGGATCTCCTATTTTTCCAACAGTTTTGATAAATATACGGATAAGAAACTAATATACGAATACTGGTATGAAAAAAATGCAAACAACGCCAAGCTTATGTAATCGACCTTAGCAAATGTATTTAGACTGAAGTCGTAAGTGAACTGGGCCCTAGTACATTTGTTGATCAAACTGAGATATGAAGTATGTCGGATATTTCATTTAGCAAGTTCAAAACGTTTGGATAAGTTTTGTTTGAAAACAAGCCTGTGGTGAACTTTCTTTACAGTCATAATAGTTTGGGAACGCAACCTAAGAAGTCGAGTAAAAGGGACAGGAGACATGATAGTGCCATAAAATTAACAAACTTAAGCCATTCTGCTTTTGAGCTTTAAAGAGGATCTTCCTCTTAAAGTCTCTAGAATCAGTCTCTAGAGGGCATTTTGCAGTATCGAAGACATCAAAATACTGACTTTAATATATTACCCCAGGTCTAAAGAAATAACATGGAATTGAGTGGCAAGGGTTCGAATTTGTCACATTGTAGCACTATTATCATAATAGTCGACTGCCGCTACTCTTGAAGGGAGTAAAAAAATATTTCTTATAAAAGAAAACGAATAGGCCATTGACAAATTGGTTGACTTGTAATTCTTAATTTACCTTTCTCCTTACCTGAGATGAAGAGGCAAAGTCGGGTCAACAACATCCCACTTCCGCTTTCGACCATCCCGGAATAAGATACCTTGAAAGAATATAAAATGGCGCAACAAAAATCAGACTTCAAAACCTAGACTTCTTCCACAGACATTTTTCAATACGCTATGCTTATAGACTTTCATCAAAGAGGTCAATACGACAAATAGTAAATGGTAAGTAAGACTAGTTAAATGAAATTTTCCGAAGAGCGTCTCAGTTAGATTAAGACCGATAAATTTCTGATACTCGCAAAATACAATTATCACTGATAATGCCTTTTCTCTTCATACAATGATTGTTTAAAGCTTAAAACGCAAATCTCACCGTTAGAACGTAGTTTCACCTCATAATTAACAAAACCCTAATCCACGTCGTAACGAATGAATAGAATGGAAATGTTACCTCGTGCGTGAACAGATTTGACAGGTGCTACCAAACAGAGAAATAATGTGTGACAAAACCAACAGCTGGACCAAAGACAACATTTGAGGGTGCTGGTAGGGGATCCGTTTTGCTACTTAGACAACTCTTGGAGGGGTAATTAGGATCGAAATCAAGCTGACTCTCTTCTTGGAGAGATGAGCACTATAGAGGGATTAGTTGTTTACATGGAAAAAAGTGCCAAGTACAGTCGTTGGGTTTACAACCAAGTCTTTAAAATGTTCTTGCCGATATGTTATTAGTTTAGTCCCCACTCTTCGGGTGTTTTTACGTTGTTAACATGGATTTCTTATGTACACCTCATTCGCTTTAAGAAACTAAAGATCTTGGATATAAAGGTTTCAGAGACTGGAAGCTTATGTTTTGACCGGTGAATCAAGTGAAAAGGGAGAAAAGACAAAATAACACATTCATGTATTGTTATTATGTTTTCATCAACAATTTGCTCTCTTACTAAATAATCAACATTAGATTTCTGAAAATAGGTTCAGCCGAAGTTTGAGGCAATAATTTATCCAAAATCAGTAAAAATATACGAATAGTATTTTCACATAACGACAGCGATTACTGAAGGTTTTCAATGTTTGTTTCAGTTCTTTAGAATCCACAGGTAATTGGTCGCGGGAATACTGGTGGTTATTTCCCATTGTATTTTATCTGCCACACATTATTCGACTCTCCACCCGTTTTTCATTTGTCCTTGCTTGACTTAAAAGTTCTGGTAGACACAGATACATTTTTCTAACAATTAGAGACCGACTTGAAAAGCCCGGCAATCGTCGCTACTTATATTATCCTGGGATCTCGGTGTATATATAGGCTTTGTGTTACGAGAGTCCTGCATACGCTTGGTCGAGCAACGGATGTGGCTTAACCAGCATCTAATTTCTCCTCTCGACAACCGCTACTTGTTAAAATATAGAGGTCATGAGAATAAAGGGAATGACCAGCGAAGTCAAAATCTCTTGATTTTTAATCAAATTCTCCCAACTAGTCGTCGAAGACAATATTTGAAGAACACAGCTGAAGAGAACAGGCAGGTTGATATTAAGGTTCAAAGGGCTAAAATCGAGGCAGAATGCGGAATACCATTATTTCTCAGGACAGAATAAAGGGTAAAATGAGTACGATGGCAAGAAGAAGAAATTTTTCCCTTTTCTAGTCGGGTGCGTCTGGAAATTATCTATCTTGAATCTATGCTGGGAAACAGGACGGAAAATTGCAAATATCACTACCCTAGTCAACTTCTACCATGCCACGACATCTGTGGAAAGTATTCCAAGGTAGGGGTGAATTTTGATCACCTCGGTTGGTCGAGATTACACTTCGCTATCGTTCAGAGTATGTCATACAGAAAGAAGTTCAAAAAATGCACACATTTTCATTTATACATAAATTTCTTTATTCCAGATTTCAAGACTGAATTATACGCTAACAGAGCATATTTGATAATCCAAGTATTATTTAAATGAGAAAATAAGACATATTCAATAAAATTTAAAAAAGGTTAAACTATCTAGTTCAGAGTACAACAAAGAGTACTTTAGCGGCACTGCTTTATAAATTCCATGTATTCTTAGTTGCCATGAATAAGGCTGCGGCAAAGCTGTGGCGGTATTACGGCATCTGTAATTCTGGTCACGCATGATTTTGTGAGGAAAGTCAAACTTGATGTAAAGATTGATGTCATTATTTTTAACGACAACTTAATTTGGAAACTTTTTACTAGAGATTAGCCAACTGGTAATTTTAGCGAGTTCGAACGTTTGAACGATTTTTATCATCCACTTTCTTAACTAATTTTAATTCAGCCAGCCATAAGTTAGCTAAATTACATTGCGGCTAAAAATAATAACTTCATGGTATACGCCTTGCTATTCATGCACTTTCACGGGCGGTGATGTCCATGAAAGAAAGCTGAATCAGAATTAAATTAAATGCCTGAGTGAGTCTTCTTTATCTAAAACAAAATAAAAGAGCATTCGATAATTAACCTTTTCAAGTCTGAAATAGAAGATGGTTTTGTAAGAATTAAATGTTAATTATGGTTCTGTGAAAGTAAAAGCTTGCTATTGTCGCGCTTGAAATGGTTACTGAAATATTCAAAAAGCCACGTTCAGTGGTGCTTATATTGCTTAATAACAACTGAGGCAAATAAGCGGTTTGAATAGAACAGCGAATAAATTTTAGGCCAAGTCTGAAACAGGATTTGAAGAATTGTATGTATTGACGTGTATGTGTAGGGCTTTAGCTTCAAGCAGCACACGTACCTGTGAATTACTTTTAACCTTATCTTTAAGGTGAGGCCTGGTGCACAGCCTATAATATGAAAATGAATTTCATCGACATGCAAATAAAACAAATTTTCACATAAAAGGCTGTGCTCCAGGCCACACCTTAAGGCCACGCCTTGAAAACGACACTTAGGACAACTCACAAGTTTTTTTACTATATTGATGGAGAAAACTAAAGAATATTAAACAGTTAGGGGACTGAGAGGGGAGTATAACACCTAAGGAAAAAAAGTCCATCATAACTCATCATCTGGCCACTTCTACTTTGACAACTATATTAAAAAATCCAAATAACATGGTCGTCTTAACAGGTCTTACCTAATAAAGAGAATAAATGTACACATTTATGCTACCACTACAGCATCTGCAGCGAGGTCCTTTTTGGGCTGAGCCTTTTTCCTTTCAACGCCTTCCTTTTTGATAGTGAGTGGTCCTTCTGTTCCTGGCCATGGGTGTTGGATGACATAGGTTTGGCCTCCCTGTGGCAAATCAGCCTGCGGGGCTTCAGCGCCTGTACAAATGGTAAGAAATGAAAGGAAATGAATCCATGAGCTAATAAATTTGAAAATTGGTTTACTTTCTGGCGTGACGGGTTGTCAAAATGGACTGGAAGACAAACAGACACACAGATAGACGGACAGGCAGGCAGGCAGGCAGACAGACAGAGAGACAGACAGACAGACAGACAACAAATCAAGGGTCATTTTTTGGTCAAAAATTCGTGCTAGGTCTTAGCAATCAATATCGTTACGATTGAGACCTGGGGGTGGATTTTTCAAACCTAGTTATTGTTTCTTAACAAAAAGCCTTCTGTTCTCCAGCCGCACTTAAGATTTGACTGGTCTCATGGCGGCTTTGTGTATTTTTTGGTAATTTCCATCAGACAGACCCTTCAAGCTTGAGCTTTTGATCACGAGTCGCCATATTAAAGTGAAAAACGTTTACCAGTGTTTGACGTATTTGCACATTTCTCACCTGGAGCAGGCGCTGCTGGCATTGGGGAGGCTGGTTGAGCAGCGGGCTGTTGAGCGACTGGTTGTTGAGCAGCAGGAGCTTCTCCAACTGCCGGGGCCACCGGTTGGGCTGGTTGTACCGGTGCCGGTGCTGGTGCTGTTTGTGCTGGTTGAACTGGAGGGGGTTGAGGTTGAGGCTGAGGCTGCTGGTATGCGCTTGTTTGACCATACTGGCCGTAAGGATTCTGCTGGCCGTACGGTTGTTGTCCGTAAAGTTGTTGGCCGTACGGTTGTTGTCCGTACGGTTGTTGTCGGTACGGTTGTTGTCCGTAAGGCTGCTGTCCGTACGGTTGTTGTCCGTACGGTTGTTGTCCGTAAGGCTGCTGTCCGTAAGGTTGCTGGCCGTAAAATGGTCCCTGTGGTGGTGGACGGTAAGGTAGCCTGGGAGGAGCAGCAGCTGGTTTCTTTTCTTCTTTCTCCTCCTTTCCTTCCTTTCCTTCCTTTTCTTCTTTTTCTTTTTCTTCTTCTTTTTCTTCAGCTGGCTTTATTGGCGGGGGTGGTGGTGGTGGAGGTAGCTGTGGCGTCTGAGGGCCGCCGCATGGCTGAGGCTGTGGAGGGCAAGGACATGGAGGGCAAGGACATGGAGGGCAAGGACATGGCTGTGGTTGTGGTGGGCAAGGCGGTGCGCAAGGGTCAGTGGTCATCTGAGGTTGACCGCATGGCTGCCCGGCTTGACCCAACTGCTGGCCATATGCTGGCTGCTGTCCGTATGTGGGTTGCTGTCCAAAAGGTTGTTGTCCATACGGCCGTTGTCCGTATGGCTGTTGTCCAAACGGCTGTTGCCCATATGGCTGTTGTCCATACGGCTGTTTTCCATATGGCTGTTGTCCATATGGCTGCTGTCCATATGGCTGCTGTCCATATGGCTGCTGCCCATAGGGCTGTTGGCTGTAGGGCTGTTGTCCATATGGCCGTTGGCCGTAGGGTTTTTGCCCATATCGTTGTTGTCCAAATGGTCGTTGTCCATATGGTTGTTGTCCATACTGCTGAGGGGCATACGGATTATTAGGCTGTTGTCCGAACTGTCCTCCCATACCAAATAGATCGCCAAGTTTTTTCTTAGGAACTTGGGGTAAAGCAACGAAACCTTTGCAGCTAAATTTGCAATGTTTAAACATGTAAGGTTGATGATTGGCCTTTTCACACAAATGGTTATTTTTCCATTCACCGCATCTACTGTCGTCATCCATCAGCATCTCCCCTAAGACAAAATGAACTCTATATTTTAGAGGTGGATCAACTCTCCTTACTTCAAATACAAATGCGTAAAAACCGGTGTTTCCTCTGAAAGTTAAAACCAAAAAACAGGAAACCATATTCACTTCAATTTTACATTTTGCCTTGCAACGCTCTAAGTTTCATGTCACTAGAGTACGATTATATTCGGAAGTGATTCTGTTTTCTTTGGTGTTTGTTTTACAAGTTAGATTATTGTGTGCAATAAAGATTAAAACCAAAAGCGATCATAACTTGCTCGCACGTACTTTCCGGCGCTTGGCGGCAGTTACAGAATTTGTCTCGAGCTCTATTTGGCTTATTGAGTTCTTTGTATATTTGGTCATTGTCCATAGTGATTACATTGGTTCTAGGTAAGACAGGAAACCGCTAAATGTTTAACTTTTCTCTTAGTTCGATGTGTTTTCTTAACCAATTTTGTCTGAAACCGTGTTTCCATTATCTACGCTTAAGCAGAAACGCAATCACAAGAGTTCACACAACCATTGAATTCATTGATCCCTGTGATTGTGCTTGCGTTCTTAAAAGTTTGTACAGACCACTGTTACTGTACTTCGCTTGCATCGTTAGGGAAATTCAGGTTTAAAATTAAAATCCAAATATGGTGAATTTAACACAGTCTGTGAAGTTGCTTACCTGGAGAACACATTTTACAGGACAACTTGCACTTGCCCGACATTACCGATGGGCTTTTCGGACAATAACCCTTAGATGCCCACTTCAGGCAATATTTTACATCCTTGTCGAAACAAATGCTGTCTGCAAAGAACCAATAAGACAAAAGTAATAGAAAAATATGCTTAAAAATATGCTTAATTACGTCTTCGAAAATGCCGTATAAAAGAATAATCGCGGCGTCTTGGAAACTTTACAGTGATACACAAGAGCTAGCATGGAATCTGGGATAAACGTCATAATATGGGAGATAGGGAGTTGATGCTGGGTAATGACCTATCCGATTCCTCTTCCCCTTCCCCCTCTCCGAAAATAAAAAAGGGAATTTTTTCTATTTCAATTAAAGTTGATCCTTGATACAAGCGTCACAAGTTTGTGGGTTCTTATACTATCAAGATGAGAGCTTTTGGTCCTCTATGTTGGGAACTGGGCTCGAGGGCAATAATGCAGCACCTGGCAAATGCCATGGTACAGGTGGTTACATTAAAGTTGTCCACCAAGCGTGAAGTTTCCTTTACAAGCCAAATACTTACCTTGCTTTGGTTTGTCTCGTAGTTTTTTCTTCTTGTCAACTGGCTTTCCTTGACACAAGGAACCGAGTATCGTCAGTACAGCAAAGATTATAGCCGCCTTCATCGCCTCCCGCCTGTCAAGGAAAGTGAAATACAGTACTGCGTTTGACAATGGAATGAATTCTTAAATTCAAGCGACTGATTTGAACTATATCCATTATCCGGTCAAGTACCTCACAAATGGTAATCTGGAACTAATCGGTTAAATAGAAGCATTTTGTTCCTAAGGATCTTAAGCAGGCAAGATAGCAATGCCACAGAAAGCGCAACTTGATCTCACATCAAAGTTGTTCAGAAAACGTCAAAAATGTACAAAACATATAATGCATGTGCACATCAGATGGAAAGCTCATTAGTCCTTTTGATTTTGTAATGTTTCCGCTGTAGAGGAAGCCTTATAGTTATGTGAACTCAGTAATGATAGAGTGATCGGAATTTGGAAGCAACTAGCGCTGTTCCTAATGAAGCGAAGAAACTATTTTGGTTTAACCAAATAACTTTGTCTTCGGAGTTACTGCTGTCAAGGGTTTGACAAGTCAATGACAAAGAGGCACTTGCAGTGAAGTGTTTTCTTAACAAACATTTTAGCACTTTCACTACCATGGTGAAACCTTGATCAGCTGAACCATGTAATATAATCCCCACTTTCTAGTCTGTGGATGAAACCTTAACTGAGGTTCCCAAAGGGTTTTAGGGCTCCAGAACTCCAAGACAGGACAAATGTGTCTCCTGGGCTCCACAACATTATTCAAGGGTTCCAAGGAGCCAGGCTTGGCATATTTGTTAGAGCTTTAAGCAGAGAAAAGTTTCGGGCTCCAGCCTCAGCCACAAAAGTTTCATGTCTCGAAGGACAATTAATTAGAGATTCAAAAGCTAACTAGTTAAAGGTTCAAATGAAGTTCTTGATTGTACGTTTGTTTGGTATTGTTTGTTGTTCGATTTCTTCAGAATGACCTTTTTAAACGTTAGTACGTTTAGCAGTGAGAAGGGCATAGCAATGAATCTCACAGTAAAGATTTGTTGATACGTGAGGTGTCCCTACCTGTTGGGATGCCAGCTAGTCGTCCATCAAACAAATTTGTAATAAGCAAAATAAAACTGTCCACAATACCGTCTTACTTTGAGTAATTTGTCTCTTCATAATTTTGCGCCTGCAAATTTATAACTACGCCCGTTTATCAGTTAGCTGTGCGCGAAAACATCGCCTCAGAAAAGAAGGCCTTCAAGTGAATCAAATTTGACCTAATTTTTATAGTGTACTCGACAGCTCTTGTAAAGGCATTGAAAATCTAAGAGTACCATTTCAAAACGGCCCACAAAAATGGCTCACTATTGTTGGTTTTATTGTTCGTTGGATTGACCTTCGACAGGTAAGAAATATATGAAGAAACATTTGTAATAAAATTCATCTTGGTTATTTTTCTCGTTTAATTTTGCCGTTTCGCTTTGTTCTAGTTTTTGCTTTTATGTTTTTAGTCTTGTGTGATGGTTAAAATATCTAAAAACCAGCTAAACTGAGAAAATGAGCGTTGAGGCTAAAGATGATTGAGCGGGTAAGGTCACTCTCATTAACTTGTGTAATGACTTTTTCACGAAAAGAAACTGTAGAATAGGAAAAAAACTATGCTCCTCTTCATTCGCCTTTTAAGTTAAAAAAAAGTCGATAAATATCTACCGAAGTGTCTGCCGCTTAAACTTATTAACTGAAAATTGGTCTTGCAACGTGTGGTAACCGTACCATCAGTCGAAACAATGTATGTAAACTTCGAGAGTGGACGAATAAAAAAGCAAGTTAGTTACGACTTACAATCCATAGCTTAAGTATTAATTCCATTTTTCTTACATTTTAACTAGTGAAATACGTTAATCTTACCTCGCAAAACAGATCTTATTTTGTCACTAAGTGTCTGTCGCTTTTGGAGGCCCAGGGAGTTTGGGGTGGCAATTCTGTGATCCTTTAATATGAAAGTGATCTCATATAAACGTCATCACCAGTCGGCATTAGGAAATGGTCTTTGAGAAACGTTTCTTCACAAAGAAATCGTTGCACTTTTCAGAACTTTGTATCATAAAAGGTATTCGGAGAAGTCAATTTGTACGTTATCTTTATGATGAATTAGATTTATACTCTTATAACCTACTTTTCGTCTCAAGAAGCTAAATTGTTTTACTCTTACCTAAGACTGTGTTTCAAGAGATATTTTCAGTGATACCAATTTGATGGTTTTGTTTGTTGTTTTGCTTTGAATTTGTGTTTTTTTATATAATGAAAGAGTTAAGAAATTGAATAGTGTCTTGCTTTACACTTAAAGGTCAATCAATTTCCGATTATTTTAAGTTAACTCTAATCTGAGTAACAAAATGAATTCAATTTAAGCCAATGACCCCTAAAATTGTAACCGAACTAAACTTCTAAATGAAATTTCTAGCCGCCCTAAGAAAAAGACGAAAATGAGGTGTTGAAACAAACAGGTTGATACGTATAATAAGAATATAGGTATAATAAAAATATACCCGAGCAACTTCACATTCGAAATGGCGTTTTCTTCGTCAACCTAGATATGTGTGTTTATTTAATTTTCAGGGAATTAAATGTTAGAATAAGAAAAAAGGAAGTTTATTTTTGCTGCTTAATTATAATTTCAATCCGTGTGTCACAATGACATTATAAGCTGCAAAAGGTTACACCAAAGCGAATAAAACCAGCCACATCTTTACATTTCATTCACTGGTTACCTTGGTTACGAACCTAGGTAGATAGTCTGACTAAACTTTATTTTACATGAGATCATTAACCCGGAAAAAAATTGTCTTGACCATTAAAAGCTGTTTCGTGGTTTCGTTTCCATGAACGAGATAAAAAACAAACATAGCTATAAAACATAAAAAGACAACATACATGAACTTAAAATTGTGCTCGTGTGTTTTCAAAAGTCCTTGGCTTCTTTAAATCGGCTCAGATGAAAAGAAGATGTCCGAGTTTAAAGGAAATGACAAATTTCCTTACTAAGAAATTAGGTATAAAGCTTATTTTGCTAACTTGTCTATCAAGCAATACATCATTTGGTATTATATTACGAGCGACATTGCCAAACCTTTGCTGATCAGCTTATGGTAAAACGTACACTTGATGTTCCCTGAGTCACCCTCTTTGCTATCACATGTCCCTTTAATTCTGTACTAGACCACCGTTAAGAATCATGGATCGTTTAGTTAGATTGACCAAGAAGCGAAATCATTTTTTGTGGCAGCAAATCCTTTTTTCTGCTCACTCGAATTCACTGAACTGTATAGCTTTTAAATTACCGAGAGAGTACGCTTGTCCCTGTGAGTATTTTATGTTTCCTGAATGCATCCCATTTCTGAGTTTATAACAACTCCTGACTCCTGGTTAAACTGAGCAGTCATGCCTATTAATCACATCAAGAATTTACGGATAGTTGTCAGTGACTTACCTTATTAATGCGTCGTTGTGACCAAAACAAAACTCCTGTGGTCAAAACACCGTCCGGTGAAAACTCTCTGAACTGAGGCAACAGCTACCCGTTTGGAGGTGAAGCTGGTAAATAATTAATTGAAAACAAAGGGCCACAAGCAAATTCCTTTAAGATCAGTAAACTTTGTTCAAGTTCACTGCATCTTAAGAATAAAGGTCTGACAAGGCAAATTAAAGACTGAATCTTGCGTTATTCTAAAATCTTGTTTATTTGATAATCTTCTACCCGGGAGTTATTCAGATTTCGATGCAAACTTCGCTTCAAATATATAATTTTGAAACTTGATCTATTTCCATGCGCTTACTTGAGTTTTAAGTTATTTAGTTTCGCAACCTTTATACCATGAAAACTGAATTAAACAGAAGTGTAAGGTCAATTGGCGTGAAACAAAGGTGTTTAAGCATCTAATCTATTGTCACTAGTAAAAGGAGATCGACGCCACAACATGATTAATCTTAACATTTTCCGGCAAGAGATAATCATGTACTAATACTGTCATTTGTGTTACCATCTCACCACTGGGTCACTGATGGTGTAAATATCAGTGACCACTTGAAAATCAGTTGATCCCGAAATATGAGAGAATCCGAAATAGGCCTAGGTCCCGCTTACTATGGAGTAATTTGGCATGATGCAAGTAAACTGGCATGGTGGTGATGTTTGCTGCCCTTGATGTTGTTTCTCCACATGACTGAGCGTATTTCGATACTTTCCCAGTGATGCAAACCAGAGTACAACTCCCTTTTAGCCACATTGTGATATTTTTTCCCGCGTCCCGCCAAGTTCGTCTAAAGCTCACTCTCCGTTGACCCTCTACACGGCACTCTGGGCTAGTACACCGTATGAAGCATTTCTAGAAAAGAGTCCGTTAAGCATTCCTTTTCTTGTGAATTAAAAAGTTAGATCGCAGAATTGTTTAAAGGGCTATTAGGTCGTTATAAAATAACAAGTTTTTTTCCGTGGTTATGCACTAGTGAGATGATTGATTTTGCACTTAAACAACGTAGAGTTTAAGGGCTAAACTCTCACAGAAGGCAGTTTTATTACTGTTTCGGTCTCTTTTCTTTTGTTTCTATTTTCGATCTGACTTTACTAACAGAAAGAAATTAGCGTTTTGTCAGTAGTGGAATGCAACTATACTTATATAATCACAGTAAATCAGACAGCATGCCATAAGGTATTAAAACCTATACTATGCTTTGCTGGCATTTCTAATTACTTAGTCTACGGTTTCCGACTATCAAACCTGTTTAACAGGAGCACTATCAGGACCAATGAAAGGGTTCCCAAACGTCTAGGAACAGGACTGCAACGCGTGCACTAGTGGAGCACTAACAAACAATTAACTCCTGTATGTATGTATAGTTTGCAAACGTGTATGTACAAAGTTTTTGTTCGCTTTCATGAACGTTGGGAATGAATTATCAATCTTGTGAAAGATGTATTTTTCAGTCAGTGACACAGGCAGTTTACTCGGAAAGAAAGAAATCTACGTTCTTCCAACAGAAGTCGAACCTTCCGATACCAGTCCAGATGCTCTAACACGGAGCTATAAGAGACTCGTGGGAACTAGGCCATTAAACTAGGTTCATGTGAAAAACATCCTGCGTATATTTATATGCATGTCGATGTGTGGCATATGCGCAATGAAGGAAATGCGATGGTATGTTTTAAGGCTAGTGATTAAATGTGAAAGATTATTCAGTCAGTGACACTGGCAGGCTCTACGTTAAAGCTAAAACGACTAACTGAACAAGTCGATTTGTTACAGATTTCATCAGTTTAGTCGAGAAAAGTGCCCATTGTTCCCTTTTAACGGATCCCTATCATTGGGCGTCTGTAATAAAAAGGTATCCGCGATAAGCGGGTACCTGCAGGATTTCGTGATTGCTGGCGACTCATGGTTCTGGTTCTGTTCAGCTGTTGTTGTTTAAAAGATCAATGAATTTAGCTATGATTGGTAAACCAAATGTAGCATTAAACAGGATTGATATACAGTGCATCCCGAGATTACTCTTATTCGATCGCCCACATGCAGAAGGGTGTCTTCTTCAGAACATCAGGAGTATAATCTATTGCTTAACACATGTTGTAAAACCAGTGTTGTAAAACCTAAGTTGACATTATGATGCACTGCATTATGCATGATGCATGATGCACTACAGTATGTGTCTTGAGATGCTAAATCCCTTTGAAACAACGAAAAGGTCAATCTGCTTCAGCTGACAACAATACCTTTCTTTTGCAATTTTTGTATACCAATTATTTATGGCTATCTAAACTTTTCCCTTTGCTTTCATTTAATATCGTGTCTGTTCTGCCTTTTAATTTCAATGATGTTCCAATTCCCTTTTCTCCATCGTTTTTAGAAGTCTGCTTGCCATAAATTCCTTTTCCATCCTCTTTAATCTCGCTTGCCCTCACTTTTGTCGTCTGTTCATTCGCAGTGTCTTTCGTGTTAATTTCTTTACCAAGCTTGCCTTTCCTACTTCTACCTGGTTTCTTCGTTTTTCCTTTCTTAGTTTTATTCTTGCTTTTATCAGTCTTAATAATCCTCTCTGCATTCTTTGCCTTTTTGAAAACAGCAGTAGATTTTGATTGCTTCCTTTTGGACACTCCCTCTCCTTTCTGTTTCTTCATTGGTCCAACTGCCCCATACTGAGGTTGTGAAACTATGATAAAGTTAAAATAGTTAGAAACCGTTCTAAAGTAGAACAAATGTATTATTTGACAAAATCAAGGGGAAAAGAGTATAAAGGACGAGAATAATTTTCTTGGCGTTATGAAGAATGCATTTTGGTCTAAGTCTGTGAGACACTCAATATTGCTATCCCCAAAGTCCTTGTGTGTCGTTACTGGTCACTTAGCATTTTCTTAACTCTTTAAGCTGGTCCAAAAAAATTTGTGCAGCTTCTCTTTTATAGAGAAGGCTTGTTGACCATGGTTATGCACTCCGTGTTAGATTTGTTTGTGTGGATTACTGGCAAAAATCCAGTAGGCCACATTGCCCTCGTTCTTAGTTGTTTGCCAATTTCATGAGGTCAATGGCAGGCTAAGAAGTGTTTAAAATAACGGTCCATGCGAAGCACTGAGCTCAGTGGTTTTTTCATATCCATTCATTGGATTGGTCCATTTTCAATACAAGTATATTCTTTACGGCCGCACCAAACGAGAACGAGAGTCGTCGAAAGTTGACGAGAGTTTAAACCCTTTGAGAGACTGAAAATTGGACCAGATTCTAACTCTTCGAGAGCACACGAAAGTCGCCGACAGCGCACTCTCATCTTTTCCCTTTTACGTTTAACACGGGATTTAGACATTTTATCAAAGTAGAAAAAAGGAAATTTTCAGCTGAATATGTGCTGTTTTTGTTTGTTTGTTTGTTTTTTCACAATGCTTTACCTGGATTATACACTTGCGGTTGATATGGAGCCTGGACTGCCAGAGGCTGGCCATTTGGAATACCAGGGTACTGTTGCTGTATTTGTTGCACAGGTAATTGAGATGCAACAGGTTGTGCTGAAGCCACCGACGGTTGTACCCAGGACTGTAATTGGGTAGGTTGTGCAGGTTGGTTCACTTGAGGTTGTGTTGGTTGAACTTGCTGCTGTACCTGCGGCTGCAATTGTGGAGTCTGTATGGCAGGATTTACAGCTACCTGAAGCTGTCCTTGGGTGGGAACTTGTGATTGCAACTGTGGCTGAGGCTGCGGTTGGACAACAGGTTGATGAGGTTGGGCCACTGCCAAAGGTTGTTGAGGTTGCACAGTTTGAGGTACTCCATTGGACTGCTGAGGAGGAGCAGTTTGAAACAGTCCACCTGATGGTTGAGGTTGAACAGCTTGGGCCACAACACTGGGCTGTTGAGGAGAAGGAGGCTGCACTACCCCATTAGGCTGTTCAGGCTGTTGAGCTTGGAGCACTCCATTGGGCGGTTGAGATTGCGCCACCCCATTAGGCTGTTGATGTTGTTGAGGTTGGACCACTCCACCGGGTTGTTGAGGTTGCACAGCTTGGACCGCTCCGTTAGGCTGCTGAGGCGGAAGAGGCTGGACTATTCCATTAGGCTGCTGAGGCTGTTGAGGTTGGACCACTCCACCGGGTTGTTGAGGTTGCACAAGTTGAGCCACAGTACTGGGCTGCTGAGGCTGGACAACTACATTAGGCTGCAGAGGTTGCTGAACTTGCACACCTCCACTGGGTTGTTGAGGTAAGGCAACAGCATTGGGCTGCTGAGGCGGTTGAGGTTGAGCCGCAACGTTCGGTTGCTGAGGGGGGAGAGGTTGGACCCCACCACTAGGCGGAGGAATTATGTACCGTTTACACGTGTGAGGACAAATGTCTTGCCATTCCACATCACTGCAAAGAATCTCTTTGGATTTACACTCACTCGTTGTGTCCATAACAGGGTCACCTCAAGTATGAAAACGTAACATCGATCTTTAGTTTTACTCAACTTAGACACAAACTGAGTTACTTTAAAGTCCAATTAAAACGAGCAGAATTTCTTGCACAAATGGCTTAAAGCAAAGAGTATAGGGTATTGACCTACTGGGTTGTCTCGTTACGTGCAAGCATTTAGTCAGGGGCAACCAACGAGAAAATGTTAACGAAATACTCGAAACGTCATTTCCTGCTTTCTTAGACTATTTCAGAGCTTTCTAAAGCCATATTTGTGTAAGCTAATACAGGTTGATCCGTTCGGTGTCTTTAGCTGAAACTTCAGGCCGCAAAAAATATAAGGAAACGGAATCCTATCCACCTAGCTGTTAATGTCTGTCCGAAAATGCTAGCTGATCTTATTTTACACTCTAAACTACATATTTGTCCCTCCGAAAACAATAGGAATTAATCAGTCCAGTTGTTACGAAAGTATGAGTTAATGTTCTGTCAAAGAAATCTCTAGTTTACACTGCAATTAAATCCGAATATCTCAGGCCATTTAGGCCTGCCGAACAGATATTCCGCCGAAACGAACCGTTGGGTGCCCCTGTTTAGTCGGATTAAAAAAAAAACAGTAAACCGATCCGGAAAAGGGGAAAAGGCTTATCATCCGTTATCGAGAAATGTCATACTATCCTGATTCTCACGGATTCTAAGCTTTTTGTCAAGCGTACTACTCTCGTTGTTCGTATTTCCGATAACCAGACTATACTTCTGACATGAGAACATTAAAAAGAAGATAGCGTCGGTAAACAGACACAATAGCACAATTTTGTTTCGTCGTTGTCTTTTAATGGCCTGATCAAAATAGTTCTATGATTATGTATAATTATATGAAGTCTACCAAACACACAGAGAATTTAAAATGAGAGAGACTGTACCTTCTAGTAACTTTAGCAAGTATGGAAAGAATTTGAGAAGAATTTGAATACACTTTCCTTTGAAATCGTCGAATTAATAGACTTTTGTGTAGCTATGTAGCAAGTTGCCATTCAGCCATACAAACGTCCGTAAATGTTGCACCTTTTTCCTGCATTGTTTGTAGCAAGTTTCGACCCAAAAATATTTGGCACGTCAACTAGTTTTGTTATGCTCTTTCTGGCTGAGTTTCTCTATCGGGTGAATTTGCAAGAGCAATGACGTCACCAAAAATAGCCGTATTGCTCAGTTGGCAGATTATAATGCGTGCAAACGTGCAAACCTACCTGGTGCACACATAGCACAACTCAGCTTACACTTCTCCGTCATGTTCCTGTGGTCTGATACGCAACTGCCAGTTGATGCCCATGACCTACAATTATCCGGTTCTTTATCCTCACATATATAATCTGGTGACGAAAATGCAACAACTGGTGCGTTATTTTTCTTTCTTGTCATTTCAGCAACGTTTTTTCAAAAGTTGTACAGAATAAGATAGCGATTTCTGCTTATCGTTTTTCCGATTAATATCCTGAGGGTTATTGTTATCAGAAATGGGAGACAAAACTATCCACCTATCAATGGAACATATGATACAACAGGGATCGCTCTCAGGCGTAAAATCATCCGACACCAAAACTACGAATGCATGTTTACAAAAAGGGTCTTGCAAGCCTGTTTTGAATAAACAACGAGGGCTCAACTTTTACTGCGAAGTTCAGTCTCGTGATTTCTGGCCTTGCTGTATTTTCTTCGATTTTCGCAATTTTTGACTTATTGACTAAATTGACTAGAATGAAATCTAAATTGACGCCCTATTTAACAGATGTGATAATGCATAATCATTTTAAATAAATAATACATGTGAACTGCGCCGAGGGTGAAATAATTAAAGGGAGAAAGATCTTCGCAAGAAAGATATTTCGCAGTTATGATAAAGCAAATGAATCTGGACAAAATCAGGTTATTTTTGCAACTGCCTACTATGCTTCATAAATTCAAAGACCTTTCTATTTTTAGTACATTTGAGGCAAGAAAGTAAGGCACCTCGACAGCTGTGTGGGCATGTGGAGGCCCATTCTTTTTCCACGCAACGGCTTATTCCGTTTTTTGCCAAATCTACTGCACATTTACTTGATAAGTCCATAAGGGGATCACCTAACAGGAGAAAAAACATCATTAGTCTTCTTTCATTTCTGTTCATTTTATTTTATTCATGTATTTATTTTTTATTTTCTTATTTTCTTATTTTATTTCATCGTTACCTGCAATTTTACTTTCTTTACCCCCTACGTTTTTTATTTACTTATTATTTGTTAATTAATTTAATTTTTTGACTCACAACATCTTCCCCACATACACAATTTCCCCACCCTTATTACCCACTGTTTTCAGTGGTGATTTGGAAACTCTTTAACTAGGGATCCCATTACTCAACACCTACATTGCATTGCCACAAAGGTTGCTAGCGAAGCTACTATTTTTCTATTTTTTTTTCACAAACTAGTAAGACGTGGTAAAAAAGGTCTTAAAGCTTAATGGTTTTCAGAGGCTCAGCAAAACGAAACATTACTGCTAAAACTAAGCTCGATGAAACATATTTCATTCGCTTAAAGCGAATAAAAAACAAATTACAAACAAATATTCACGTTGATCATCGTTCTTTGTTGAATAAATCAGGTACTCCAGTATGTTTATACTAAACGATTACCCACTTTCCTTTTCTATCCAGTTTCACAGTAAGCGCGGAGCTTCGTCGCAATATGCTGAGTTTAGGATTAGTTTGCACTAGTTGGGAGAATTTGATTGAAAATTCTGATATTCTGATCATTTCCTTTATTCTCACGAGCTTTCCATTTGAGCAGGTAGTGATATTGTAAGGAGATCGCGAAATGACAATATTTTTAAACAAAGTCAACAACTTGTAACTGATCAAGCCAGGAGGATCCTCGGAGTATCCGTGAGGGAACTTTTACAAAAAGAAAAAACCGTTTGCAGATGCTGACCTGGAAAACACATTTTGCAAGTTGACTTGCAATTTTGACTCATAAATTGAGGACGTGTGCCACAGTAGAAATCAAAATTTTTGCAACGTTCTGGTTCTGCATCATAGCACTGCTCGTTATCTACTGAGAGATAAAATCAGTAAGAAAGAATAAGTATACGGCGATAGTCATAGAATACACAAGGGTACGTTGTGGAAAGACTTTCAGAATTGGTGGTTACACGATCTTGATGACAACCAAGAAGGTAAAAACAGTTAATGGTATTGGATTAGGGTGGTACGTGCAGGTCAAGGCCAAATAACAGTTAAAGAGAGACTGGTAAAATCTGCCGATCTGCTCATCAAGCGAATATTCCTAATTTCCTATAGCGCCATCGAAAAGTACCAGTCAATAGCATTCATTTTGAATGGTCACACTCAAAAGTTATAACCACCACGTACAGCGTAAAAAACGGTACTACTTATTTCTTACTAACCGAGCGCGAGGGCCGTACTGGTAGAATGAGACCCGAGGTCTTTCTGGTAAGGACCGAGCGAAGCCATATTCTCTCAGGACGGTCCCGAGAAAGTGAGAGTTAATAAAAAGTTTGTTGTATGACTATGCCTAACTTCTTTTACTTGAAATGTGAGCCGTGGTGGATTGGGATGAATGAAACGTTTACCGGAAAGCATTTAAAACTCAGTAGTTTCATTTCACACAACAAAAATTATACCGCACAAGAAAAAGTAAAAACTTTTAAAGAAACTATCTCTTTTCATTTAGCTTCAAATAGTTCAAACTATTTGGATCAAATGTAGTTATTCCCCATTTACCAGCCGGACGTTAACATCGCTCATAAAAATTGGGTATTACAGGAAAACCAGCCCCGAATATTGGCCAATCGCAGCACGCGTTATATATTTAGAAGCTCAAGCCATATAATAAATGGAAGTACTGTTCAATAACATTTAATGAGTGGCCACACTTTTGCATTCGTTTGCATAGTCAAGAGCTAAGACCACCTTCCATTTTTGAAAGTTCAACTTTGGTTGTGACAGTGTTAAACCAGGTGCGTGTTCACCGCAGGTTTCCTCTGGCGATATTTTGACTGTTGTTCCTAACCAAATTCCCTGTGCAAATTATTATCAAAGTGTAGAAAATATACTATAACTTTGTTATTTTGATTATAACTGTGTAATTACTTTGCTCCTAGATTGCAAAAAACATCTTTTTGCCCAAGGAAATCAATTTTCAACAAAAACTTAGGTACCCTGTGGGTAAAGCCTGTCCGCCGGTCTTCAAATAAGGTGCTTAGAAGATCGAAGTGGACTTTGGCCACACGATTATATTATAGGCCACTTAACTACCTTAGGATAACGGCTGATATCCTAATGGTAGGTTTTCAATTCGAACGCGTAATTGCATGGGCACGGTTTGCATTATGTCCACTCGACATTTGTGTCGAGTATTGTGTCTTTTTGTTTTGCCTCATTTCTGTTTTACGGTCTGGTTATTAGAAGGTACCAAAAACACAACAATTTCAAAGGTACGACAGTACTAGCGTAAAGACAAGTGGCCTTTCAGACCGGTGAGTACATTGTGTCTGGTTTTCGTAGCATGACGCTGCCTCAATTTAGCAGCGTTCGAAAACCTTTGACTTTTTCTAGTTTAGTTGAATTTTTACTCCAAATATAGTATTGTATAAAAAAAAGAGTAAAGGGCTGCATGCTTACAAAATCTCTAATTTTTGTCTGCGATTGCAGCTTGATTTACCTTTACCATCCTGATGTCTCCGCGAGGCAACCTCTTTCACTCGAGCCCTGTAAGTCGGGCTGCTATGCGACGAGAAGACCAGATGCAGGATTGAAAGAACCAACAAGCTCTTGGAAGTCGAGCCCATCGCTCTGTTGGAAAGAAACAAATGCTGGTTCAATGTTCACGACCAGACAAGTCGATATTAAATAAAATTCAGCCTGCAAGCAAATTCAGTTGGTTGGGTTTTCCCTTGAGTGGGTGGCGGATCGGCCCCATTCTTCTCGCTAACTCGCTTGGCTAACAGCCGGCTTGTAAATAAAGGCTTCGTTTTGCCGTCAAGTCTCACGAAAATTCGACCAGTAGAGTTTGCTCGCAGGCTAATTAAAATATAGTTGGACAACGAAGCAGAGATTAACCCAAATTTAATTAATGACTACATGAACAAACCGTACGCCAACTTCGAGGGTTAAGTGCAAGCCATCGGACCATGAAAGGCCGAAAGAGAAACCTGTGTTGAAAAACGTGAAGAACAAAAGGAAGAGTAGTCTTTGAAATAGGTTTCCCTTATATCAGTTGAAACACGCACAGTTACTTCACATTAATAGACGAGCCACTGCTCTGTGTCCCTGAAACATGTATCTGCTACATTTTCTTGTGTGTAATTATGTTCTCACGACGAATCCCCTGTTTACAACTCGCTACTACATCGCGCTGCGAGCGCGCATATTCGACGAAATCAATGTTAGATGAGAGTTACCTCATAATAATATCACGTACCGTCTGGCTCAAAATGACTCGTGGAAAATGAAGAATTCTGTTGTCTCTTTCTGAAGACGCTGAGAAATTTGCAGTCTACACACCATGTCGATCTTCTAAATTTCGTTATCGCATCTAACATCATTTCAAAAAGAAATCAATCATAAAATCAGCTTTTAAGCACAACATATCTGAATAATTTTGATGGATGTTTACGCTTGGCCGTCTTCAAAAACGCTACCCGCTTGCACGTCTGAAGTAAATATACAAAATGGCAATGGTTTTTAGTTGATTTGAAAAGATATACACCTTGGAAAATTTTTGCGAGGTACATTTTGTTTGCTTTCGAATTCCTTTACTTTCATTTCGTAAATAGTTTAGATGAACTGACATAGTAAATCAGAGAAGACTGAAAACAAAGAGCAACTGCCGCTAGTCATTTGTGACTGAAAACCAAACACGATTTTGAGTAAAGCATTTGTTCAAGCAGAGTGTAGTTTTCAAGTGGGATAATCACAAGTCGAGTCTTTCGGTCTTTTAACCTTTGTTTAGATTTTCATATCAAGCGCATTAACTTAATTCTTTTAATTTATCATAGGCCAAGAGATTAAGTTTCTAACTGGTAAAAATGCAGAGTAACTAGGTTACTTAAACGTGTAAAATCAATTCTTCAACAACATAATAGTGATAGAATAATCTGTTGCTTGTTCAAGCATTTCAAGCACTTATTTCAATATTTATCTTTAACATAATAAGTGCAATATTTTCAAAATATGCTACTTCCCACGCACTATAGAGGAGATGAAAATTATTCGAGAAGCGAAAGTTTCAGACAGATAGTAGAAAATTACTATAGATCAGTATCCGAGGGAAAAGGGATTCATTTCAAAATAGAGAGAGGTGTGAAGAGGATGCAATTCAAATTGACGGAAATTATATAACGGATACTTACCTAAATTGTACCTACAGACATCATAACATAACATAGCATCCTAAACGCCTCAAACTTATTTGCCTAACATTTCTTGGTTCACAAGCGGTCGTTTTGCTTAATTTTTCATCACTAACACACAAACCACCGGTTTGCGACGGTCAAGAAACAAGCTGTAACCTGTTATGACTGGTTAAAGAAGCACTGAAATTATTTCCTTAATTAAAAAGAAAGATCTCCAAGAAATAGAAATATTTTGAGATGCCACCTTTGCAATCAATCGGTGATCTTCAATTAAGCCATTGCAGAGCAATTTCCTATAGTCTGCTACAGTAACACGCCTTGCAGACAGGGTGATTTCAAAAACTTAGGTACCAGTGCCCCTGTGCCCTTGTGCCCTTGTGCCCCTGTGGCCGACGAAACAGGCTTGTTATATAGGGGAAGACAGATTTCTAACAGGTGCTTTTATGCGGGTCCTACACATCCAGTTCGAACTGGAATTTACTGAATGTTCTTCCGTCGGGGTTTGGAAGGCTGTCAAAAGGTCCCATTGGGTTCCCAGGTTTTTTGGACCTTTTAGTTGTCTTCTGTGCATGCTTCAATAGGCTCGATTTCCGCCGCTCTCTCGAGTCCGGTCTTTGTTCCTCCCCGAAAGAGACGGCTGGACGCGTGACCCGTTGACCTTGTCTGTGACGTAATTCGAAAAAATTAATTTATGCGTCTCCGATGTCACTGGAAATGAAATCGGACGCCAAATTTCTTGTTTATTTGGCATACATTACGAATTTATAGTTTCTTCGGTACATTTCTGTACATTGCGAAATTGCTATTAATTTCTTCGATGTTCGAATGGATGGCTTAAAGTGCAAGCGATAATACTCCGAAAAATTTAACTCTAATAGTGGACGCGTCTTAGTGGCTGCTAACAAACTGACTTTCGAAAGAGAACTAAATTAAATGGAAGTGTCTGATTTGCGAGACAGAATTTGTCGAGTGTAAACGTGGACAGTTACATCCGTAACGGACGCTGTTATCGAGATCCAAAGCGCCTTGAGAAGATCCGAGAAGATGCAAAAACTCTTCAACATTTATTGAAGGAAAAGTTTACAACAAATAATCGCCCGAAACATTGTGTTCCTACGGACTCTAGAATTTCACCGAGTGTTGCCGCGCCGTCGAAATCTCTTCGCCACGCAACAGATCAAGTAAGAGGTCAAGTAAGAGGAAAGGCCGATAAACTAAGCGCTGATTCCAACAGACTTCAGGTACCGCACTCGGTCTTGCATAAGAGAAGCCAGAGGAGAAATCACAAGGGCGATTGATTTCGCATTTGAGAACGGTCTTACTGTGTCGAACACAATCGGGGCTGACGGAAAAATTCAATGACTTTCCCGATCCTGTTGGTTGAATAATGAACACATCTAAGCCGCTAACTAGCTTTTCAAGTGCCTCTCGCCGTAAATCTTTTAAATTCTCGATTTGAAACGTCTCCAAAACTCGCTCAAAAGCCGCATTCATCTTTTCCACTCTGATGACATATGATAATTTTTGCGATAATGTTGCCAGACGAAAATCTGCAGGCGGCAACCTGATTGGCTGAAACCAACAATAGAAATCAGACGCCTCCAGCCGCTATTTCGGGGGGATGAGTGTGGGCTCATTTTCCCGAACAGCGGCTGGTAATCGAGCCTAATGCTACAATGGCACCCGGGATACTAAACCGGCGACTGCATAATTAGTTGTGAGGTCAGCGTTTTCGGAAAGCTCCGTTTTTGTCGTCTACACCAAAAAGATAGTCCTCCGATTGAAAAGTCTCCATTTTGGACAGCGTCTCGGTTTTTGATCGTTTTAGCGTGAAGAAAAACGCACAAACAAGTATGCATTCTAGGTGGCCTTGAAGGTAAATACCTTACCTTACCTTTTGGTTGGTTCGGTAGTCGGTTTCGATTGTTTCGGTTGGTTTCGTTTCCTTGTTGTAGTTCATTGCCATTTTACTGAGTCAATTTATTATTTCGGGATTGAAAGGGTTAACAAAAACATCCTTAGAGAGATGCTTCGAATTCTTAAAACTAAAAAAAATACTTTAATATCACAATAAACAGCGATAAAGCAATTTCAAAACAGACGACGATCATCGCAGTCAAGTATATTAACTTAAGCAGTTGAAAAAGAAGAACCTGAAAAAAATTCAGGCTTGAATGAGATTGGAACCCATGACTCTCTGCAATACCGGTGCAAAGGTCAGAAAGAGTGTTAGCACTGTTTATCATGATATAGACAAAGGTGTTTAAGTGAAAAATAGACCGTTGTTAAAGTTCATACGAAACCACATCAGGGACTTGAGTGGCATATTTCTTCCATATCCGCGCTATTGAGAATATCGATGACGTCGTTTCACTGTTGTTTGTAAACCTTTGTCACTAAGACACTCTTGTCTAGGCTAAGCTACAAATATCTCGAGAAATGGTGTAAATATGCTTTCAGAAATTCTCGAAAAAGAAGGTAGATATAGAAACAGAATGTTTTTTTTTTTTTTTTTTTTGTCGTCTTATTTCAGTTTCACGGCATTTGGCACAATACAACTAGGAGCATCAGCATAACCACAACCCTACTCTTCGGGTTCCGCCATTTTGTTTTGCACTGGCTGCCATAAGTCTCATGGGATGCAATTTTCATTGCGGAAACTGCAGATTAATATTGGAATTCAATTGAGTAAAACAGATCTAAACGCCAAGAAACTACTGAAATAAACACCTAGAGCCTAAATAAACCTCCTAATATCCCTAAAATAATTTTTTTTACTAAATGTCTAGAATCTGTCTAAATATCCTGGAAGTTTCTAAATCCGGATATTTGTATCTAAGCCTACTCTTGTCTATAACTAACTATAACTTTTACCATCTTCCTTTCTTCATTATCACACACGGTGCTCTCGACATTGCTGATCCTAGCAGTATGCAGGACGCGTGTCACAAACGTACTCAGTAAATATGACATCGCTCGCCACGAGTCTCCCAGTAGCTCAGTGGTTAGAGCGCCCGACCGGTGTACGGGAGGTCATGGGTTCGATTCCCGTCGGGGACTCAGATTTTTTCTTTGTCCCACGCTCGTGACAATCTGAATATTCCATCTTTCTTAGAACACTCTTGTCTATGCGACAACTTCATCCAGGACTCGTGTGGAGTATTTTTCCTATCCTCACTAGGGAGGGTATCGATGACGTCATTTCCCGCTTTTACACTGTTGTTTGTTAAAAAAAGAGATTCTTTTTCAATAATGCTTTATTATTTTAAAGGTACACAGAAATTTTACAAAAAAGACAGTAACAAATAGCAAAATAAAAGAAAACAACAATTACAAGCGGCTAAAAAAGATCGCACAAGCTACATTATGTAAGAAACAAACGCACGGTGAAAAAAAAGCAAAACAGCGCAGTATGCAAAAAAGGTGCTAGGAAACAGAATCAGTGAATAAACTGACCCATTGCTTAGGTAACATAACTTGCAAGGCGTCTAACACACTGGCAAGTTAATGAAGAAATACTTCTTACAGGGGAGGTTGAGGGGAGCACTTTCTAGAAAAATGATTTCTTTCTTTTTACAAATCCATATGTAATATCTAGCTAAGAGACAGCAAAAGTTAATTTGGTGATGGTAGTTTAAAGACTCCGGCATCAGTTCTAGTGCAACGGAGGTTTCCAATTTGTAGTTGTCCGAAATAATATTGCGCCCATTTCACTACGCGGTTAAGGAAATCCAGAAAACGCCTACCTTAGAGCATTCCCAGAAGAGAAGTCAAAGCTTCTCCTGTTCTTTTCCACAGAAAGAGCACTTTGAGCTGTCTTTTAGTCACATTTTGTTAAGAAAATCACTCCTGTTTGTTGCTATTCTTCGGTGTATTCGTTTGAATTGGAACTCTAAAATTCTTTTAGTGTATTTAGAAGCTAGCTGGTAGGTTTTACGCCAATCGAAATCTTTTTCGTCTTCGCTGCAATCCTTTAGCCATTTTTGTTGATTTTGAGTTGGCACAATGGATTTTTTTATATACGTTTAGCGTATATGACACTTCACTGCGGTCAAACGCACGACGCGTGCGCAGTTCCCGCCATAATTTTACAAAAGAAAATACAGACAAATGTCGAAAGTTTCATTTTAACCACAAAACTTAACGCCATTACTGAAAACTTAAGCTTTTTACTTTGAGCATGTGTTCAGAATGAAGTAACTGGCATCCACAAGTTCTAGCGGCGCGAAATTTGGTTTATCGGGACATTTTATGTATCGTTTTCATACGAACTTCGTGCTCGTAGAAGTCTCATGATTCAAACTTCAAGGCTCTGAAACACCGGAAGTGACGTTGGTTTTTGCGTTTGACCACTGTGAAATATGACAGGGCTTGCGAGGTTAGATTTTGAAAAATTTTCTGGGAAGCTGTCAAATTTGGGATTTTATTACAAAGGCCCTTGCATTTGCTCCAGAGGGATTTGATTGCAGAGAGAAGTCCATAAAATTTAAGGGTGCAAATGAAGAGGTTGTATTTGTTCTGAAATCGGTCGAATATAAGAAGTTGTTCAAATCCTTTTCTTTTCTGATAGCAATGTTAAGCCAATTTTTGTAGAAAAATGGGTGGTTAATATAATTAGTTTAAAAAGTTTAAACTATAATAAAAAAAGAAAACTACGCAGTGGCTTGAAGATACGAATTTTATTTTCTCATGATAAAAGACAATATTTTTACTCAATGGCTGCCCTTGCTCATAAAATATTGTTTTTACCACTCCAAATGAAATCATATCTTCTAGCCGCCGTGAAATATCCTCTATATAATGTGTGGCCTCTCTACAGACAATACCGCGTTTAATTTAAAACAACACATTCTGCCGTTATAACTTTGTGGTCAATTAAAACCGATTGAAATTGGACTGGAACGACGGCGGCAGACATGGAGCTAATTGGTGCATTCATGATCAGGACACACACCTGTGTCCGGGAGTGATTGTTTGGTATTATTATTATTATTATTTTTGTATAATGTACTACTTTTTTCAACAAGAAAAATGAAAGAGCCTGATTCGCCTATTATTTGAGGTGCGCTTCCATTTTCACTGAAATTACTCTGGCCTAATACGCTTCTAGGATAAAACGGATGCCGTTTCCATCTTGTAAAAGCACTACATTAATTTACACGTCCCTTATTAACTTTTTTTTTAATCAATAGTAAGGCATGGGTGAAAAGGACCTGTGTCTCTCGTGCTACTGCTTCGAAATAAAATTTGATACAAATGGCATCATTGTTTGTTACATAGCAATCGAAATACGTTATCTTTGGTACATGAGAATCTTGTTCATCCACTTGTAACCGGAAATATTAATAAAAAATATAAATAGTCTTGTTTATTTTTTTATGAATATTAGTACAATATGTGAATATAAATATTAAGTTAAAGTTATTTTACTTATGTATTGAAACTCGTTAACTTGGGTCAATGAGAATCTTGTTCATGCGATTGTAAACAAAATCGCTGAAATCAGAAATCTATGTAGCATTCTCTGAAATATTTTTGCGATAAGCCTTGATACTGAAAAAAAACAACAGTTCTGCCAGTTTCAAAGTGAAGAGGATCGTTTTAGATTCAGTCGAGCATCGTCATCGTAAAAATGTTATCTTTGGAATTGTTTTTTTCTTTTTTAATGGCAAAACTTGGACACGAAGAGCACTTCAACTGGTTCCTACGGTAGTAAAAAAAATCCAAAGACGCAAGTTATTACAATCCCACGTTAATATGCCATGCACCACTCTCACTGTGTACTTAGTAAGTATCTAAACAATAGCTTCAAAATCCCAAGGTAATGTCACTCACGGCAGAATTATTTGCTTTGGAGCTCTCTTCGGGTTGTATGCAGATTACAAGAAAAACAACATGGCAGTAGAGCAGCCAATAGTAGAACCTAATGTGCATAAGCCAATCGCGTTAATTTCTTGCCTTTCTGATCATGAGCAAATTTTGCCGCGCATCGTGATCTATGGTCTGGACATGTCTGGTCGCTAAAATCTTGGCTTTTTGGTTTTTAACAGGCAATTTACAATGTTTCAATCTCAATGCGGGTGTCTTTCATATTAAAATCAGTCGACTACAGACAAAATTTAAAAAAAAAGCAAAACCATCTGTGTTTGCCTGAATGTTTGGCGCGACTTAATTTCGCTGGCGACGAGATTCATATTGCCAAAAGTTAACTGTTAGTTTTTTATCGAATTTCCCAGTTGATAATTTTTTGCACTTAATTACAGTTATTCCTCCGAGAGACGAGATGGCGAAGTCGTCTCTGCCTTAATTTACAAGCGTTTTTATGAATTAATCGCCAATCATTTGCTTTTTTGTCTCCACTGACAGTTCAAATGCAAATTAAGCGAGGCAAATAGCCGCCTTCACATAAATTTGAGATCTCACTCACACAAGCATAAGTAAAATGAATCTAAATTTGTAACCGCAAAGGAACTGTCATCGATTTTTTGGGTACGTTTCTGCAAGAATATCAACCTGTTTTTTAAAGGAAATGTTGTTGTCATCCAGTAAGGCAGAGTAATCGGCAATTCAACATTCATATTACCCTAGCCGCTGGTAGTCCGTATTCAGATTGGAACCGTATCGCAAGAGACGAGAATTCTGTGGCGAAACAGGTAAACTAAGCATTGCTTTTGAAAATCTCCGACGCCCGAAGAGCAACGTGTAAAATGGCTCTTCTAAAGCGATGATTTTGTACTAATACGGTTGTTTTTCAAGTCATCTCAAGAGGCTCTGTTGGAAATCTTTGTACCTAATACCAGCAGATATATATTATAATTTACAAAGGGAGTGAGCGAGGCCGGCGTTTTTCCTCCATTTTCATCGATCTACTCTGTGTTTGAAACCAAAAGAAAGGAGGCAACAAGCATTTGATGTCCTTTAAGGTTAATTCCATCGGTACTTTTATATGTGGAATATTATCGAGTAAAACACCTGTACAAGCAGTAGGAAACGCTGCCTGAAAGACATTTTTCAGTAAACAAAGGAAACCGTCTGCGGTCGAAGCGATTTAGAATTGGAATCTTGGGAGACGCCAATCTGTGCAGGTGAGAATTAAACTGATGAAAATATTGCTTTCATAAATCCCGTATTCTTCTTATCTTAGAAATAAGCTGTCCTTATGTTTAAGTCCTTTATTTTAGATTTCCGCAAGAGAACTCCTAAGTTTCATTTCCATTGCGTTTAATTTTAAAAATACGTACGCGAGGGCCGCACGAAATAGCTGGTGAAGGCAAATCTTATATGAGGTTTAAAATTCGATCGCAAACGAGTAAATTTAAAAATAACAGAAGGGAAGCATTCGTTTTATTGTTCGTTTTTCGCCTTTACGACATGTGACCTTTCAGTTTTTTTTTTTTTTTTTTAACAAAAAATGGTTATGCGCTTCGATAAGGTGTTCTTTTGTAAATATGATCGGCGGCACTAAGCACACATGAATGTTAAATCGCTTCGGTCATATATCACACTGTACAACATGCAATTCCCTTGTGATTTACTTGATGTTTTTTTCTTTAAGATGAACGACTGACTTAAATAAAAACCTTCTCTTTATTTAAGTTTTATAGCCAATATTTTGCATGTATAATTATTCAAGGTTGAACTTTATTTGTAAATTTTGTATTGTTAATAGGAGTGCTATCGTTCAATCTTGAATTGACCGATACGGCTTAAAACGCTTGTTTCACTTGGCTTTAAGTTAAAGGAACGAAAAGAAAATTACAAAAAAATTGCTACCCTGTTAAAAGTCATTCTTGATTTGTGACGATAAAGCAAAAGTTTAAAATAGTCGGGGGGAATTAAATATCATCACGCTAGATGTATTTTGCATTCTTATCAACGTTTGGAACTTGCTGCATGAAATACGGGAAAAGATCTTGATATTTTGAAAACCTGAAAAAATACCTCAAAGTTAAATGCTAGTTTATTTGCCAGAACCTGTTTAAAAACAAGAGAATAAAAACAAACAGTGAAATGGTGAAGCTGTTGCATCAACCTTATAAGCTTAATTGTTCAGGATCTTTTAGATAAATCGTTCTATGTTTTGCAAAAGAGATAAATATTTATCGGTTAAAAACAATATCTAAGCATCCAGTAGCATACATTGTGACCCTTGATAAAAGATATAGCTAAACCAAAAAAAGTATAATTTTTTTTTACATTCTGGCGTCTCTACGATATTTGCAAATGGCAAGCATTTACTCTCGAAAATATTAACATATTTATAGCCGGAGAAAAACATCCTGAGGCGTAAAATAAAAAGCTAAAAATATAGCATAATTTCCAATGTTTTCGCGGCCTCAAAATGTCTAACCTGGAGGGGCTGCCTTTGGTATGACTTTAAAAAGTGATATTAAATTTTTGCATGGGTGGAATGAGCACGTAGAAGTTGTATTAATCCAGTCGGCTCCGGTTTAAAGAGCCTTCGATGCCGAAATATACCCACAAACGTTGATCTGCTCCAAGGTCGGCGTGGCGTTGATTTCTCTGAAAGGCCGTCGTGAGCAAATGAAAGCTGACATCTCTGTACACAGGCAGAGGTCAGTAGTAAACGACAAGCGTTGGAACTACAACTTGAGAAACAGCTATCTTATTTGTATAGCTATCTACAGCTATCTTATTTGTACTCTTTTGAACAGATTCCACAGTGTTATTAGAAATTTAGACATCTTATATAAGTATGCCACAAAGCTTTTGCATCCTATATGTTCTCAGCAGTTGCTCATTACAGGAATTACCCCATACTGTGCAGCGGTATCATAAAGTGAGCTTGGGAGAGTTATTGCTGGTAGTTAAAGATTCTTTATATTTCGGAAATGAGCGTTTTAATCGCTAATTAATGCCATCATTTCAGCTGGTAAGATGTATCCGTCAATTTTAAAATCTGGCGCCCCAGCTTTAAATCGTCTGCCGCTATGAAAACACTATTTGAGTTAAGGCAAACTCGAATTTTTTTCCCAGAACTACGCCAGTGTACGGCCTTTGTACTGGTTGCCGGCACTATATTGCCAATTTTTCAGGGGTTTTAATAAAACATTTCCTATGCATGCTGTTTCATTACACAATGAAACGCCTCACGTTTGCAAACAGCTCTCGTGGACCGTTTTAAGTGGAAAAGGAACTAATATCGACAACTAAGCAGTTTAAGTGACGTCACTATGATGTCGCTTTGCCCTAATAACTCCGATTGTATTTTTCTTTTATATAAAACTGAAAACATTGACTAACGTAAGAACAACATCCACAAATGTAAATATTTAAGATTAGCATGAAACAGAAATTTGCTTCTATTTCAGCCCCGTAATTCTCTAGCCAATGAGCAATGCAGCATAAATACCAAAAATTCAATTTCGGTTTAACTGATACCCATACTAAATAAATGACTAAATGTACTTGGTATTTTATACAGATGTATTGTTATGTTATGTTATGTTATGTTACGTTACGTCACGTTACGTTACGTTCCGTCACGTTACGTTTGTTGCGCTACGTTACGTTACGTTATGATAAGTTATGTTATGTTATGTGGTTATGTTATGTTATGCTATGTTATGTTATGTTATGTTATGTTATGTTATGTTATGTTATGTTATGTTATGTTACAAAATTTTGTCCTTGCCTACCAAAAAACCCTGACAAACTTGGATACGCCCAAGGCTTACAAAAGGGATTTTTCTTTTTGACTGAAGATGATATATGGACCTTTCTGGTCTAGCTTCCCGTGGAAGGCCATCACCTTCCTTATCCTTTAAGCTTCCAGAGTCAAATCTCGAGTCAAGTTAAGTGGTTCCAACTTTGACGACAATGGAAGATATCCTAAAGATTGGCCATTCAAATGAAAGCTACCATGTAGAGCAGTTTCAAGTGATACTGTTTATTATGTCTCACACTGTGGTTCTATCGTTTGAGCGATATCCATTCAAATGAAAGCCACTTGCAGCGCTCTCCTGTGATACTATTTGTTATTCGAAATTCTGCAAAATAAAATTTCAAGATATTTTTCACTTGTTAAGTTGAGGCTCATGGGAGCGAAGGGTTAATAAGTAAGGTAGCCACACAGGTTTTTTTTTTTTTTTTCCTAACCAAGTCGTGTTTTATTTGCAGCGAAAACTGTAAAAGACACACTTCTGGCGATGTCTTCTCCTTCAAAACCGAACTCTTGCCCAGTGCCAACTAAGAAATCCGCACTTAAAGAAACTGTCGATCTTCTTCGAATGCAAGCAAAAATGCAGCGGATGAAGGTTTCCAGATCAGCAGAGGAATTAATGAACTACTGCCTAGAAAATGCTCAGGACGATTGTCTCCTTCAAGGGATTCCCGCGGGCGGAAACCCGTACAAGGAAGGCAAAAACTGTCCAGTTATGTAGCCCGTTCACTGCAATATTATACAGTCGAACCTCTCTTACATGGATACCGTGGAAACTTTCAAAGGGGAAATATTCGTTAGAAAAATATTGCTCTTAACGTTAGCTAAAATGCTGGGATTTTTGGTTGTCTAAACCTTAATTGATTAATAGTTCGGTTAAAAGAGGTGTCCGCGAGAGAAATAATTTCCATTAGGAAAGGCTCGACTTATATCTTAAGGCGTTAAGTTATTTCGTGCTAGTACAGCTTTTTATTTGAAATAAATATCCGGAAATTTCACCAAGCGTGAAAGCCGGAGTGGTGGCCTTCCACGCTCCAAGAGAAATGGCGAAAATGAGGAGGGTGGCGTGAGATGTTGTTACTTGTATGTGAAATACATTCATGTAGGTATAAGAAACGTTTACTGGTCGCTGCGATTCTGATATTCGTGTATGAAATCGCTGTGTAAGAAGCGGTGTGAATGCTGCGTAAGATGCAGTCCAATCTCCTTCTTGGAAGCAGTGCAAATGGGGATGGCAGACCTACATGACCCCGGCTTGAAATGTGCTCGTTTGCAAATACCGCCTTCAATTTTGGTTTTAATCGCCCGGTTTGCTTCTCGTCTTCTCCCATTTTGTGACAGTCACTGCGGTCGAACCTTTCCTCAATTGCT
>OZ024892.1:28439788-28487751 GCA_964017195.1 Siderastrea radians
TGGTCAAACCTTTCCTCAATTTATTACTCTCCAACCGTTCAACTTTTTTTCTGAATATTTTCAAAATTTGTGGTACAAGCAGTCGAATCTTTAAACTTTTTCGGGCTATACCAGCTGTAGAATCTTTGAACTTTTCATATTTCCGCAGTCTCTCTCAACAATAACAATAATAGCTTTATTTGCATCACTATAAGTTATTTCAGTATTGCAAAAGCATACAACTCAACAAAAAGAACTTATAATGTAATAATTATATAAGGAGATAAGAATTAAGTTACATCAGTCTGAATTGATAATAAATTATTGCGTAAATTTAAGCATGATAGAATGAATCTCAGCAATTGAATGCTTACAAAATAATTATCAGAATTCATTAATTCTTTGGTAGCTTCCAATGTAGACAATTCGCCCGGGCAGTCCGTCAAAAGTCGGTAAAAGTCAGTGGCTATCTTGGAATAAGTCACAGTGCACTCCAATATTTTGCGATACTGGATAACAATTACCATTATGATCACACAATCTCTAGGAACTTTGCGGTAGAACTGAATTCTATCTCATGCGATCGCTGCCATCGCCGCAGAGTGGTTTCTATACGATCACAATGATCCTAAGCGTCGTAGCGATCATTTGGAAAACGGGTCAACTAAATCGATACAACAAAAATTGCATTGAGGTCATTTGAAAACCGTATTTCCTCTGGGAGAGAATTTTCTTCAGACATTGAATGACTCCCTGATATAAACAGCTTATGTTCAAACATTTTTCACTTGGTAGCATCTATTCGACTTATTCACAGTCGGATAAATCCTCCACAGAATCAAATTAAAGTTAAAACCACCGTGTTCAACATATTAGGCACACCCAATCCCTGGATCGGATCTAATTCTAGTTGTTGATTTCTCCGAGAGTGTTTCTCTCCTCGTACACTTTTAAGGTCACATAATAAAAAGACCTAATGAAAGTGGGTAAAATCTATTAAAGACACGGTTTACCCGTTCTAAATGAGAGATGAAAAGTATTTAGAAGCGATTAATTGCACAGTCAAAGTAGGAAGAGTAGATCCAATTTTCGCCTTTAAAAAAATATCTCTATGTTACCATGGGGAGAGTTGGTGAAATTTTGGCAAGCTCTCTAATTTGATTTAAGAAGGTTTGCAAAATGCAAAGAAAACATTGAGACACAAAGACCTAGCAGTAAAATGCATGCTTTTAGTTTATACGTGAATAACAGAGGTTCTCACCTCGTATACGGCCTCACAGGAACAAAAAAAAAACACCAAACAATATATAACACAGAGAAAAACGTCTGGCAAAAAAAAAATACTAAATCCCCCGTGCGTTATAGTTCTGACTACGGGTGGAATCATTTGCAGCATACGCGTATAGCCGTCGAATTTGCCAGTTGAAATTTTTTATTGTTTTCAGACCTGAAAACAATAAAAAATTTCAACAAACAAATCCGACGGCTATGTGCGTATGCTGCAAATGATTCCACCCTTTTTTTTTTCAGATGCCACCTGCAAAAAAATTCCCTCTTTAAGGTCTTACGGCAAAGTGAGTCAGGATTTACTAATTTCTATTCGCAAAATTTGAAGGTCCAAAGGAGAGCGAATAGTGAGGGTTGGTCTAACCTGTCTTATTAAAAAGTAATATAGCTCACGAAAACCTCTAGGTGCGGAAAGACATAACCTTAGAAATAGCAATTAATGTTCTGTATCTTTTTGTAAAACTAATCGAAAGAAAACAAAGGAATTAGTGCCAAATAGTGTTTACTTGTCCAATGGCAGTACCGTGGGGTTTTGAAATATTAGTCTACCGACAACTTATTATACTCTGTCATACTAATTCAAATAGCAAAATATAACTGTGCCTGGTGTTTTTTCACTTTTTGTTTTCGCTCACTAAAGCCGCGCATGCGAACCCTCATTCAGGGTTTAGCCCTTATTGTAAGGTGAGATGAGGTGCATCCTAGCAACAGGACTAAATTTTTGACTTGCATTCCACTTTTCGTCTACTGAAAATCCCGACTCCCTTTCTAAGTTTTCGACAGTAATATTTTTTTAATTCCTAACAGGAGCCCATGTTCCTGTGGAAAGCAACCTTCCCCTAGTACTCCCGTAACACATGTCGTTAACAAAATAAATTTACGGTTTAACGTTACTCCATAGGAAAAGCCTCCCCAAAAAGGGAACTTCCACTAATAGCGAATCATGTCAAAAAGTGCTAAGTGATTTTTAAACGCTTGCAACTGTACTGAAATCATGGCTTGCAGACTCGTTGGATTCACAACTGTAACTCGCAACTTGCAACTTGCAGCCTGCAGGTCGTGCTCAATTCGCAATTCGCAACTGCAACTCGCAACTCGCAACTTGCAGCCTGCAGGTCGTGCGCAGTTTGCAACTGCAACTCGCAACTTGCACCTCCATAACTTGCAAACTTCCCTCATTCAATCATGTGGCAATGATTGCTCACCACTACGCCGATTGCTCGCTGGCTTAACTCTGCTCGGTCGTCACACGCTTGAAAATATTCTGGTTACTGTATAATGTGTCAATGCAATTTCTGAAACCAGGTTGTACCAGCACTTTTCAACCTCTTGGAAATTCAACATGATCATTTACACCCGTATCTTCAACCAGATTCTTCCTTACAATGCATGGCTCTCTTTGTACTGATCTATCTGCCCATTTTCGTTTCCCCTGCCCTTCAATCCCGGTTCCCGCCCCATCTTTTTTGGTTCCCGCCTCTTTGCCGTTTTTCGATTGCAAAATACTACCCACTGCTGTGTAACTATTTCCTGTTTTTTTCCCGCTTCAGGCCACCCTAAGAATCCTGCTTCCCGGCCTCTCTTTTCCCGCTTCCCGTACAATTCCTGTGCCCAAGTCCACCTCCCCCCCCCCTCTCATTTCACCAGTGTAAATTCCATTCCTCCGAACCAGTAGGCAGCAAAACGTTTCCAGCTACATTTCGCCCAGCAGCTCAAAAGTTAAAAGAACCCTATGCAGCATAATATACAGCACCAAAGAAAAATACTGCTCGATAGATATCAGTTCAATAGTCACCAAAACATTTGACTAACGAAAGGGTTTACTTATGCTACCAGCATAAAATGAACGAAGAAAGATTCAGAATCCTTGCACTTAAAATAAATTCAAGCGAACGGATCGAATAATGTTCGTGGCCCATATAGGTGCCATCCCTAAATTCACCCATTACAATTTGTATCCCGTAATAGTTTTTTCATCTCGTGAACGTTTTTATCTCGTGATAATTTTTTTTATCCCGCGACAATTTTTTATTCTGTGATAATTTTTGTCTCTTGATAATTTTTTTACCCCGTGATAACTTTTCATCCCGTGTTAATTTTTATCTCGTGATAATTTTTTATCCCGAGATAATTTTTTTATCCCATGATAATTTTTATCCCGTGATACTTTTTATCTCGTGAAAATTGGGATGTCATGTGACTTGGTCAAGCAACGATGGCTTCTGTAGGGATGGCCTATAATAGTCCTTTGGACAGTCTTCTTTTACAGAGGAGCCTATGCGGTTTTCTCAGTATATCTTTCGGTTCCGAAAATGTAAACCGATCGTCTCCTTTTCTTTTTAAACGATCATTTCTAGCGATGCAAGCTGTTATCGCCAGCAACTGCACCAGGTAGATAGCCGGCTAGTCAGACTTTAAAAGGGATCAGTGTAAAAGACTGCGGACTGCAGACTGCGGACCAGGGGTAAAATGCAGAATGCAGACTAAGGATAAAATGAAGACTCGGGGTAAAATACAGAATGAAGACTGCAGACTGCACACCACAGGGAAAATGAAAGAAAAGAGCGCCGGAAATACTTCTGCGTTCGTAGAAGTTCGTAGAAATGTATTAAGCTTAAAATCTACTATTTCATTATTGAACAATAGAGTTCTTTTGTCGAAGGATGTCGAAGGATCAAATTTCCAAGAGAACCTATCACACATAAGCATAGGCGTACGGGCACCTTCGGCCGTAGGGGCCGTTGACCTTCTTGCCCGAAAGAATTACACGATGCCCGATGCGTGAGTGTTGAAATCGGGATACAAACGCGCTCAAATTGTATGAAACAATTCTCACGTCTAATAAAACAGTAATAATTCCAAAAATAGTCACTTTGAAAATTCAAATACTCTATGATGACATCTATATACAGTGTGCTCGATAAAGTAACATCAGAATACTTATTAAAAGAAAAAGTTATTCCTTCCGTGGAGTCGTCCGAAAATGTTCACAATGACTTTATTGCCATAGGAGCGCTCAATACAGACGATATATAGCGCGGCTATTCAGTTTGTTCTGTCCCATCGTGTTCCGAAGATAAGTCTTAAAGCTCAGGAGTCCGGGGATGACCGCCAGAATCGACGCGAAGTTCGAGAACTCTGGGGTCATTTTATAGAGGCTGTTTTTGCACAATGCTTCAATGACTTCTGCAGCTGATTGTATTGATTTCTCCACGTGTGCTTTCTTGAATTAACTGAACTGGAGTAGCTCCTTGAGGAGGTTATAGTACCTGGCAACCAGGTCAAAGCTATCACCGGTGGGCTTAATCACTTAGGGTGATATCACCGAACGCATGAAGAACATCGTGATCATTTCCAGTGAACCGATTTTCAATTTCGGGCAGTTGGGCGACAACAACTCTTATTTTCTCATGGCAATGTAAAAATCGCGTTATTTTCAGTATTCTCGTTGTCACGTAATCACACACGTATCAAGAGAACTGATAGATTCTAACTTGGGATGAATGTCGGAAAGAATAAATGAATGAATTTAATCGACAAGTTTTTCAACATCTTTCATTAACCAATGAGATCATGAGTTGATGACCTTGATTGATGAAACTTGATTGACACAACACACCTTCATTCGACGGAAGTTGGCGTGTGCGCATTTAGCCTGACGTTTGGGAACGACACTACGGTCGTTGCCTCGTTTCTCTTTATTGGGGAGATCTTTTTAGTTTTCTCCCGCGTGCTGTTGCCCGAATCATGAGCCTCTTGCCCGAAAAATTCCTACAATTTCCAAAACTGGGGGAGGGGGGGGCTGCTCCCCGGCCCGTACATCTATGCACATAAGGCCTGAGACAGAAGGACTCTATTGCTTCTATTGTACAACACTAAATTTTGAGCGAGAAAATGCTGACAATTGCAGTGCGATTATTATGTCATGAAATTAAAAATGGAGCAGGAAAGCCCTTAAGGTGGCTCGAAAGGGTTCTTGTTTTTTCCGATGCATTATATTTGGGAGTTAAAATATTTACGTTAGAGTTGGCCAATCATGATTAAATTTTGCCACAAAATAACGATAATATCAAAGTGTCAATTTTTTGTAGATTCCTTAAGAAATTTGTTGCCATGGCAACGCAGTTGGGTTTCGAAGTATGACCATAAAATAGAGATATCCTGAGTTTGCTTGAAAATTTGACGGTGAAATTTCTTTAAATTTTGCATACGGCCTTTGATTCTGGTAAGCTACCTAAGGATTAAGTTAAAGAAAATTCTGTCGAAAACTTTCAGTTAAAAACACTCTTTTTTACGCCGGAATTTACCTTTAACTTTTCTCCCGTACGACAGAATTTCTTTAATCTCGCTTGAAAAACTCTTTGGGCATATAAGAGTTAACATGCAAAAAATCAAAGAAATTTACCGAGCGGAAGCGAAATTATGTTCTTCCTAAGTTACAAAATGTGGAAAATTTCGACACAACAAGATAGACAATTGCGCATGCGTAGAAATTGTCACGCCGCTCTCGGCACACAGTTTCAAGTCTGTTTATTCCAGGTTTATTTCGTTGGGCATTTCTTTCGCCCTGATGACTTTCTTTACGTTTGAAAAGGTGACGTTTTCGGTGGATCGGTGCTTGTCGAAGAACATTACATCGTTTGTTTTCAAATCAATGGATCACTGGCACTAAATATAGCGGAATGTTTTCCTCCTCGTGTGAATTCATCGGCCCTTCGCTCAGAATGGCGACTAATGCTTCTTTTACACCTTGGGAACAAAGATTGTCTTAATCCTCCTAAGACAGGCTGCTTTCTGTACTTGGTTTGATTTATCGTCTGCCTGAAGAGCCTATTTGAACTCCGTGAAACTGAACTTATCTCTAAATGTTTGTAAGCGTTCGCAGCGTTCGTTCACAAATATCATGTTTTCGAAAGCGGTGGTGGACTTTAGCTTACTGTTTATAGCACTGTACAATTATTTACATGTCAACGATTCTTAACCTAAACAAGGATTGGAAACGTATGCGATGGAGAGCAAGTGCTTGAAAATCTTAAAAACAACGGAGTTTCGAAAATACTGCAATCAGGCAAGGTTGTCCTTCAAACGGAGTTCAGGATTGAGCAACGCGTACATGGACACCACTTTGGGATTATATGTCTTAAAGGAGCACAAGGACAGAATTAACAAAAAGACAACATTTCCGACTATAAAAACAATACATTGAAGAAGTCCCTTAGGTAGAGGTATGTTCTGAAACGAGGACAAAACTACCTTTGATGATCTTTGATAAGTGTCAGTGTTGTCAAGAATTCTCTGTTGGTGAGACTTGTTCGATTGATTGATCAAAACTCAATTTAAAAAGAACCGCTTTGAAGGTTTGAAGAATTGTTTTCGCCCCAGGAAAAACCCATAACAGTCAAATTATCAATATTACCAGTTCGGCAAGATAGAAACCATTTCTTTTATCCGAACATTTGGAGTATTTCGAACCAAACGAATTTACAAAGATAGCGCGCGGTAATGTTTTGAAATTATTCTACAGGTCGGTTTTTCTTATTGCATTACGCATAAAAAACGTATTACCACCAAACTATCGCACTATCACTTAATTAAGCAAATAAGAGAGCAATTCTTGAAAAAACTAACTTGTTTTTAGCGAGCCGACTGCTGATAAAAATATAGCGCGCGATAAATTGTTTTGAATTCTCTTGTACGCTTTTTAATTTTGTTTCGCAAGTAAACAGATTTACGATGAAACTGAGATTGAAACTACCACTTCAGCAAAATAGAAAGCGAATCTTTCACCTCATTGTTTGTAATATTTTCTTTGTAGCGGCTGGTTTGTCAACATTTCGACATGACATGACATGAGTCAAAATCTGTCTGTATCACAAGGTATTTTTTTCGCTCACTGCAAGTTTAATTTTGTTACATTAATTTTTTCTTTTCATTAAATTCTTGCCCTGTTATTTCATGATGTGAAGACAATAAAAACCTTTTACTGTAGTCTACATTGTTTTTGCTAACAACACCGTAAACGTGTGTGTGTGCCTGTTTTTTTTTTTTTTTTTTTCGTCTTTTTTCTAAATGGGAATGTTTTCTCGGAAATACGAATTGGAGTTCACGAAAAATTTGCCCTGGCACGGAAACGGTGCCAGACTTTTTTCCTGCGACCTGGACGTAGAAAAGGCTTCCGTGGTCAAAACAGCCAGTGAAAGAAACTAATGGTAAAAAGGCGACTATTCTAGGGCCTTTATACGATTTCACTGGAGATGAGAGAGTTTTGAAGTCATCGTCCTTTCTAACACAGTTCAGTTGCACAGCCTCTGAATATAAGCTTACTGCGCTTCATATGCGGCTGAGTTGACGATCGCGTTGATAACATTGAAGAGGACATGATTCAAGTGAATTGTCACCTAAGTTCCAGTCGTTTTCAGCCTTGCCCATACACAGCTTTTAAAAGACCGGCGCAAAATATTAAATCCAGACGAGAGCGCGACGCCATTTTTGTTTGTTTGTTTTAATTTTTGAGTCTCACGGGAAAATTGGAACCCAGTCTGCGCGCGCCCAACAAAACTGTTTCGAGCCTCCTAAAGGTGATTTACGTGTACGTGGAAGCCATTGTAATGCACGTTTTTCATTTCTAATAATTTTCATTGGAAATAGTTAACAAAAAACGGGCACTATGCGCTGATATAGGCGCCCGCCGAGAAGAGACATTATTGTGTCACATGATCGATTTCGACCAATGGGAGCAGGTCAAAATTTAGCGTTGTACTACAGTATAAAGGACAACAGCGGCATGCAGCTAGGGCAACTGCAGCAGTTCTTTATCAGTCGAGTCATGGTCATTCTTCCGATTAGCGAAGTTAAGCGGGTTAGTACTTCGATGGGTGACCGCCCGGGAACTACATATAGCCTGTGGCGTTTGACTTTCACCTCAGCTAGTTCGCAAATAAAGTTCACTCGTTAAAGAGCGAACTTGTGGAAGACTACAGGTTCCGATTAAAGAGATATTTAGCTCTACATTTATTCCCGTTCGAGCTAATTCGCTTATTACACAGGTTGTTTTGCGTAGTCCGATCAAATTCTGAACAATCTTGACGTTGAAGCAAAACTCTTTTATAAACTGTTCTACTTCTCAATTAGTAAACAAACTTCCCTATCAGGACGCGAAAAAATGCAAACATTTTGACCATGAATCGACTGATAAAGAGCTTCTGCAGTTGCCCTAGCTGCATGCCGTTGTTGTCCTTTTTGAAATAACAGATTTTAATCGTAATAGACTTCTGCGAACTACTACGAAAGCGTCGCCAGAAATGAACATGTAAAAATAAAAGAATACGATCGGTTTGAATTCTCGGCCGGAACCAGAAGATAAACTGGCAAAACCGCATAGGCCCTCTGCAAAAGAAGACTCTCCAAAGAACTAAGGCCGTCCCTTCAGAAGCCATCTCGACACCCCAATTTTTACGAGATAAAATATCACGGGATAGAATATCATCACGGAATAAAATATTATCACGGGATAAAAAATTATCTCGGGTTAAAAAATTATCACGAGATAAAAAAACCTTATAACGATATAAAAAAAAGTCACGGGATAAAAAAGTATCCCGGGATAAAAATGTTCACGGAATAAAAATTGTAATGGAATAAAAAATTATCACGGAATAAAAAATATATCCCGGGATAAAAGAATTATCACGAGATAAAAAAAATTATCTCGTGACAAAAAATTATCAAGGGATAAAAAATTACCTCAGGATAAAAATATTATCACGAGGTAAAAAAATATTAACCTCTTACTAACTGAACGTGAGGGCCGTACTGGGGAACATTGGCCCGAGGTCCGTACAAAAACGACCGAGGGCCAATATTCCTCAGTACGGTCCCGAGCAAGTGAAGTTAGGGGCGAACCATTTGACATTTGAGGGGGGGGGGGGGTTGGAAGATTTCCCCTTGGAAAGATTTTTTTTCCCACTGACCAACAAGGCAGATATTTTTCCCATGTAAAAGCGGTGCTTGATATTTTTTTTGTGATTATCCGTTGCAGGCATTTTTTTTCACTCCAATCAGGAGTGGAACAGGCCTCACATGTGAATTTTCAAAATAGAGAGCATTCTGCATTACAATAGTTTCTTAAACTATAAAATGTTTAACTTTAATACAGTATTTGCCAGCACTAGAAGACAGCATAAATAAAAGAAAAAGGTTGAGTGTCATGTGTGTGGTGTTGTGTGCTGACCTTTTCGAACATGGATGCAGTGTGAAGGACTCCTTTGCCCAGGAGTGTAGGGCTTGAGACCAGCCCCTGGGCTATTCCTTTCCTTGAGGCCGTCATACGCCAACCATGCACCATTAAAAGGCACTTGAAGCAGCTAGAAGCATGCTTAGTAGTGAAGCAAAAAGATTGCCTGGAGTCCTTGAAAGCTGCCGGGAGAGGTTTGAAAAACTGTCCAGAAGCAGTTTGAGAATAGGAAGGCAGACAAGAATGCCAGGAAAACCAAAAAGCAAAAAAAATGTTAATGTCAATATTATGTATTATTTAGATATTGTTCGATTAGTTAGGTTATAATATTAATGCAGTGATACTTATTTTTTAAATATTATAAAGTTATATTTCAGAAGCAGATATTATTTAATATTTGTTAACTTTAGTACACGATATTGTTTGATTGGTTATTTATAAACTATAAATGCAGCAATATATTTTTTAAATATTAAAGTTAGAATTTCAGAATCGAATAAGGTTTTGTTCAGTACATCATTCATTTCAAAGGTATGTTTTGATGTACTGCATGTTCAATTTCTAAAGTGAGTAGACCCGCATGAAGTTCAACAACAATGATATAAAACTGATTTATAACATTGTTCTGAGGTTAAAATTTTCATGTGATCTGTTAATTAGAAAAAAAGAGAAATTAAACATCACAGAGCTCAGAAAAAATTCCGATCCCCAGTTGAGATTGAAAGATTGTTATGTAATTTTAAGAGAAATTTTATTAACTGAACTCCTGGTTCTGAGACAATGTTGGAATAATAAAAGAACATACCTTTGAAGTGAAGACTGCACTCAGATTTGCTACACTACAGGCAGGGATTTGCACCAACCAACCAACCAACTCATTGAAAAATGTCTATGATTTGCAGGAATTTTTTTGCCGCACAATCCATGCATGATATTTTTTTTCTCGGAGCTTACCATGCATGATTTTTTTTCCTTCCTTGGGCGGCTGCAGGGAATTTTTTTTCCAAATCTTCCAACCACCCCCCCCCCCCCTCAAAAGTCAAATGGTTCGCCCCTCAGTAAGTTTTTTCGTACGAAACAACACTTCCGGTATTTCATTCAAGTCGATTTCCGGCGCGATGTCAAGGAAAGAAGCCAGCGATTTTAATTGGCTTTCGAATCAGTTTGATGATCGTTGCTGTCGATCGGCGAAAAATTGCGTGGCTCTTGAATGAAAACTGCTCTGCTTCTATTATATGTCAGTTTTTTTCGTCGTCCTCTACAACACAAGATAGTTTTATTTGAAAATACTTCTTCGTTATGGGCGGAGACAATTCGGGAAAAAGAAGAATAATGAAAAGGCCGCGATAAAATCTCAGGAACGTGCTTCTCAAACTGGAAATTGTGGCAGCGGTTTAGTCCGTAATTTGAACGAAGGAACACTCCAACTTAAAAAAAAAAGACGCTGGAAATTATCTCTCCATCAAATACTGCAAGTTGTTTGCTTCAGTGACTTTATGAAGAACTTTTTGGATGTCGAGAGCAAATTTTCGTCGCACCAAACAAAGTTGTTTTTGGCGCGAGCTACAGCAAACGGAGCGGACTTGTGAACAAGCTAAAATTATTTTCAAGTATGTCCAGTACAAGAGCAAACATCTCGCTGAGGAATCAAACCACATACGACCACATACGATTTTTGTTTTTCACTGAAGCGATACGGCTTCTTCATTGGCCTTAAAGCCCAGCCTTCTTTTAGCCCTTGTTTTGCTGTAGAACTCGCCGTTATTTCAGGCAGTACTGGAATTTTGCCAGCTCCCTCTAACAGTCTTTCAGCGTATCCAAGTTTGGCGAGATCAAGAAGGCCAGCTCTTTCCACTGATTTTGAGCATCTCTCATATGATAAGTGCTTCTCTAATGCTGCATGGCGCTGAAATACACGTGTACAGCCGTCTTGAGGGCAGCTATAGGTTGTCTTCGGTGCTGTTTCTTGTGCAGTTTCTTCAGTAGTGATTTTTTTCAGGTTTCACTACACGCGGTTTTGTTGGCTTTTCAAGGTACTTGAAACCGCCGTCAGAAAAAGTAGCCGTTAGCCAACAGCGGGTTCAGTCTGAAAGATAATATTTATAGCTTTAATTGTCAGCTTTTGTTATTTATTTCTGAATAAGGTCAGCTTTAATGTTAATAAAAAGAGGATTTCTATACTATTTGTCTCCTTCTGGCTAATATGATTCCGCGAAAGTAGCCTGAACCCCTTTCCCTTCGTACACACAAATACTCTTACTAAAAATCGAAAATCTAAGTTTCGCAGCTACCAATTTCAGCAATAGCTAGCAGAAATCATTTGTAGTAACTGCAAGTCATTTTAGTTCTTATGGAAACCGAGCAGCCCTGACTTACGAACCTCCATGTCCTTGCGTCGTAATAATTTGGCTTCCTTCACCGACTCCATAAGTTCGTCTGGCAAAGACACTCTCATTTCGAAACTCAAAGTTACTGAGCTTGTTGATTCCAGGAATCTTTCTTTGTTCCGGTGTTTCGCGGATGGCAGCCTCCACTACTGCAACTCTAACGCCTTCGACTCCACCATGAGAGAGGATCGCATCTTTCATCTGTTGCGCGGTCGTTACGTCGTGTCCCTCGTTAATGTACCTCCTGATATGATTTTTGCAGGTGGCTGACAACGGTCGGCTGGACCTTTTCCTCCCTGGGGTCTGAAAAGTCCACTGCAAGGACAGACACTCCAGATGACGACTGGATGGTAGGTATAGCGAGGATTGTCGTGGCACTGTGGTAGCACCCGGCATTGTCTTGTCGGAAATACGCATGCTGGATCTCTGGATTTTCAGTCTTCAGACTTCGTAGCACGTGCTCCAGAAGGAGGACGATGGTAGAACTTCCCTGGTTGCTCGACTGTAGGATGTGCACAAAAGTCTGAGTTTGAAGCTGCCCGCTGACTCGTCGTACTACAACACTTATGTGCCGCGATATCCCGCGCTTCCCAAACCAGTCGCTCTGGGTCTCCCTGTAGAGTTGCGGCAAAAATTTCATCGCTCAGTCATTTGTTATGAGACACGTTTGCTCGTCGAGGCGGTCCAGAACGTCTAGTCGAGCCTGGTCTTGCCTTACAGTCCGTATTTGATGGCACTTCCAGAGATTAATTGCCTCTCTGGCATGATGAAAGAGGTACAGAGCCTCATCTCGATCGTCTGCCGCAGAGAACTCAGCCTCCTGAATGGCATGCTGAATAGAGTCCAGGAGCTCCTCCAAAGCTTCGCACTGACCGCAGCGATCGGTATGGGCGTGGTCGCAGTTTTGTTTCATGGACTTGTCGCCGGGATCACTCAAGGCGTAAACACTGCAGTGATCGGGGACACACGAGTTGTCGCTGATGTGGACTTTAGTGAACAAGAAGAGAGAAAAGAGCTTGGCACCGAACGTCCTGTATGCCTACCTTAACTTAAGGTCAAATGTTTGAGTTGGCAACTGGCTCTTTTGAAATAGTTTTTCTACTATTTGGACTTCAAAATTGCTAATTCTAAGGAAATGCAAATTTGATGGCTGGAAGTAATTTTACTAATTCTTTTAATAGTAATTCTTTCATACTATATCCATCCAATATTAAAACATTTGTTTGCGCACGCGCGTAAACGGGCACATAGCATACAAACATTATAAGAAAAACTTGCGGAAGTACACGTGCATATACACATGCAATAAGCTGCACAAAGTAATTGAGAGAGATGAATTACCTTGTAGTCCCCTTTAGGTACATCTTTCCTGCCTTTAAAGACTCTTGAATGCTCTTCTTCCACTCTTGCCCAGGCCCCAAAGCAGAAACATTTTTTACCATTTGAGTGAGGTCTTCAAATGCTTTAGAACCATCTGAAGCGAAATAATCCAGGCCTTGTAGGGACGTTCGGACGGAAGCCGTACAAGCAGACAGAATTCGTAGCATCGTTCTCTCGCTAAATGGTTTGAAATTAGTTTCCTGACAGAGCATCGTGTACTGTTGTGCAAATCGTTGTGGGATCATTGTCCTTATCACGTTTGGTACTGTGACGGTATCACCCGTGGACAAGACAAGGGCCCTCTCTCCAAAGGGCAGGTCTTGAACTAGATGGGGACTGGTTATAAAACCCAGGAAATGATCTAGTTGGTCTCTTTCAATGCGGAGGCGGGTACTGTGCTCTACCGGGACAGGAGCTCCACAGCCGGACTGAAGGCGGTGAAGATTGGCAACGGTGTACCGATAAGAAGTGAGGCCAGGGATAAATTTGCAGGCAGCTTTGTCACTTGCAACCCCTGCAATTATGGATAAAATCTGTCGTCGCGTGTCCCAACTGCTAGCGATTTTGTACGACTCTGCAAGCGCCTCAAGGTATGCTCTCTCTGATGGCAGAGAACGTGAATCGATATTGAGTTTTTCGTTTACCACTTTTGATGTTTGCAGAGCCTTCCAAAGATGGCTAGCGTTCGCACCCGAGAGGACTTTTAGTAGAGCTGCAACGGCATCATCTGCATAGTCGAGGTAACGTCTTTGTGTGGATTCGCTGGCACTTGACTATTCTAGCCAACTTTTGGTTCCCAGTGGCTTTAGTTTACAGGACACCAGAAATTCGTTTAATTTTGATATCTGATCGTCAGTCTCGTCCGTTCTCCCGACTGAAGAGGCTGTGTTGGCTGTTTCTGAACTAGGCAGATAGCTCGTATCATGACTAGCTAAGGTCAGGTCCTGAAGCATTTCAGCGATGTCATCTGAGATGCTTCCATTGCTGTCGCTTTCCTGGTAAAAGAGAAACGAACAAACAGAGGACATGTTAGAACTGACAGCGTACCGCCCGTTAAAATTATCACGGAAATTTAAGCCCCGGAGGAAGATACTCCCTTAAATGTTTATACAGGAACGTGCCGCTGGACAGGGTAAGGTTTTTGGCCTCTTTGTCCTAAACAGGGTATATAACTTTATGTGTGTGTCTTAAGCAGGGTGTGTATTTTGTCATTTGTCCTAAACAGGGTTAGGGATTCAGATCCTTAGCAGCAGCCCTATACCCAAACATAGGTCAAGTGTCTCCCTCCGGAATTAAAGAAATTTTTTTGTAAAAAATGTTTTAATTGTATTGATGTAAATTTCGAGGGAACTAAACCAAATAAGGACACGCAAGAATAACTTTCGTACAAGGGAGTTCACGCCAAGATTATTCAAGTCACTCAGGGGTGCTAAGAAATTAAAAAAATCCAAACCTTTCCCAAAGTTCCGATCTGCTTGACTTCACTTTGGTCTGGTCGGGCTGGTTCAAGCATGGTGGTGGAGGAACAACTTGGGCTTCCCTCTGGTTGGTCAACTGATTGGCTCTCCCCGCCGGAAGCGCACGTCAGCTGCTTTTCCATTTCCATCGTATTCCAGAGTTGTGAAATATACTGCCTACATTGTCTGCAAACAGCTACAAAAGTAGAAGGGAAGTTAGACTCCTGTGTACGGACGTTTCTATCTAATTCCGCCAGAAAACTTCTTAATCCGAAATTGCAGGGGGAACCAGGAACTTACTGCAAGCGCGTAGCGTGAGCGAAGGTCGCGGCGCGTGAGTCGTGGGAGGGGGGGAAGAAAAAAGTATCCCGTTGAAAGCATTCTAGCCTGCGAACGCAGACGTATTTGCCACTGTTTCTCTCCGGCGGAGAGAAACAGCGGCAAATACGTCTGCCTGCTTTCTCCATGCCCTAAGAGATGCGTGCTTGCAAAGGTTACGCAGTATACACAGGTACGCTGGCTAGAGACAGTTATGTACTTACGACTTCCAATGGCGACGAGGATGCGGGAATAGTGAAATATCATTGTTGACTGAGCAAAGTCTATTCCCCGGTCGCCTTTTGTTCTCTTTGACTTGTGGGCGGCCATTTCATCTGGAACAGAGCAGATTCTTTTATTGCAGCGCCAGCGAAGGCCTAAGCATCCCGATGCCGCGGACAGATCGTCAACTGTTTGTGAGAATCATCCTCTTGGAATAATCCTTCAATAAAAGCTTTAAACTTGTTACTTATCAGTGTGAGATTATCTACTCCATGGTGTGTTCAATCACTATTACATTAAAAGTGGCTTAAAATAGCAATAATTTTAAATATCGATAACTTCACTAACCTGCGCGAGCGAGGATTAACTTCATCTCACTGTCAGTTCTTTCGCCCGCAAACACTTTCATCGTCCTAAGGTGCTGCGAAACGTCTTTTTGGCATTCGGTCAGAGAAACGCAAGTTATCGCCGTGGAAGAAGAGTCGGAACTCTGACCGCAACTGGAGGTGTCGTCTATCAAGGACGAAAATGAGCACGATGCCATCGTTGCAGGCAAAAAAAAATACCGACAAAAACGATGGAACACCAGTACTTTCGATATCCTGTAGTAAACTACTTCAAAATTAGAACTACCTTGTTTATTTTTCGACCTCCGCAAATGACAGGCATGTTACGTCACTGGTCATAAATAGTAGCACATCCAATTACACGTTCTGTACTGTACAAACAAAATTATCGCCTGGCAAAATAGTGTTGATTATTTTCGAAAGCGCTTATCCGAATTTTGGATAAACAGTAAAGGAAATGGTTTATGAGGTGGTAGTATGGCCAAATCATCGATGCGTGTTCATATCATCACGTGAAGAGAACCCGAACTACTGAAACTGTGGTCAAAGACCCTAACAGAACCAAACGTGATATTCACGATAAACGGTAAGTAATTTATTGAAACTACAAGAAGCACGGGGTCAAAAAATGAGAACCTTCGAGGTGTGCCCAGTTGGGATCAATGGTTATTTGAATTTCTTTTATGTTATCGACGTAATCGTCAGTGGAAAACGTGACAAGACACTTGACCTTTACATGACCTTTTAATTTCTTTCGTTGCGATCTAATTTATATCAACTACTCTAGAATTCATTTCTCGACAAAATATAGAACAAAACAAACCCCACTGAGAACATTAGAGGTTGTGTTCGAACCAAAACTCTATCTTACTTGACCGAAAATAAAACATACTTCTTAAATATATTTGAAGTGGGCTTACTTGTACTTGCGTGACCGTTGCAATTTTTGAAGGAATTACATGAAAAATTCCCTATGCGTTTACTGCTCTTAACAGGTGGCTTTTTAATTACCCAAGCTGGATTTTTCATATGTTACAGAACAAAAATAGCACTTTTCGTTAATATAACTTTTATTATAAATTTCGATGTACCAGGACAAGATTTTTGCCTGCAAAGTTTCCTCATTTTCAAGTGTTTGCCACAGTGCTAAAAATAGGAATCTTTGGGCTCTTAAAACGACATGAAAAAATGCATCGTCTCACAATATTTTTAGATTTCCATGTTGTAATTTGGTTACCCTTCTTAAATGCGAAAGGTAGTTTTGATCCGTCCAGCCGTCTTTCCTCACGAGCGATTTGAAAGTATGCCAATTCTCGGCAAAATTAAATGGCGACTTTTACGCGAACACGGCATTTCACGTTTTGCCGGATTTCTTGAAAACAAAATTTTTTTGGAAACTTTGATTGTAATTTTCGTAAACAGTCCACCAAAGGGTTTGTCCTGGCCAAATATGAAGAATTCGATTGTTTAGTTTTGACGCTGAATTCTCGATATTTACAGTCAGTCGCTCTTAAATGTTGGCCGGTTTACTCGGCTCTTTACAGCTTACAGTCTAACAGCCGTACAAAAAAAAACAATTAACACAGTCACTGAAGAACGTTGCCCATGCTTTCTGATTCACTGCTGGCAAGTGTTTTGCTTATATCAAAAAGTCGGTAAAGTTAATTGAAGAGCGGTTTTTCTAAATAGACGTGTTTACCTTGTTCATTCCGGTTTTGTACAAGCTCCAAACCTTTCCTTTTATTATATTCTTGCGTTTTCGCAGTTTGAATTTGCAGGAAGGGGGCGGGAGCGCGAAAAAAAAATATCCAAAAAGGACCGTTTCCATATTAATGGTCCGTACTGTAAAATCCCGACCGAAAACTAACTACTCAGAACACTCGATTTAGACTGGAGAATTGCTTGCCATATAATAACACGAGATAAAAAAATTATCACGGGATTCAAATTGTTGTGAGTGAATTTACGATGGCACCTATGGGCCACCGTATCTAGGAAATGCCATATACATTTGATTTGAGAGAAAATAGAAAACACCTCTCTAAAATCAATCATCAGTGACGCCCAAACTGTATTGGAAGAGAATTTCGAAAGTGAAAGAGGGATTAAAAATTAAACGGGCCTCCGGGTGTTGTATTTTGGTTAAGCGGGTACTTGTCTTGGTATACAACCCCATTAGATTTGTTAGTTCTTTGAAAGTACCTTCAGAAATCCAATGTTTTCTTTTACTTGAAGCAAATTATTCTGTCAATTTCGTAATATAAGTACTTAAAGCAGAGTTCTTTGGCAAGGGTGGGATGATAACGGTAAGTAGTCTCACGTTTGTAAATTATTGTTAAAATTAGTGTTTAATTGCTGTAGTTAGTTGTTGATATTATCTTTTGTAATGCAAGACACTATTAAGTACTTGTTCTGGGTAAATTTTGCGAAGAACATTACAATAAATTATGATCTCTGAAAGAAAAACCAAGACACTTAAACGAAATGAAATGCTTCGTGTGAAACTGTAGATTAATTTTATATTTACCAATTAAACGCCAATATCCCAACAGTAATTATAATTTGCTTGAGGAAAGGGCAATCGGTCTCATTCTGTTTAACAGTTAAAGAATCAATAGCGTGAAATTGTAAAAAACCTTTGACCTGTGCTAGTTTCATTTCTCCTCAAAAATATTGTGATAACAAAATCGGTGAAAATACAAATCGGTTGTTATAACAAACATCACAGAACCTGCTATTACGCTTGAGAATTAACTTGTTACATCAAGCTAAAATAGGACATCCCATTGTCCTAGGAATGCCAACATCAAAGACAAAATTTTGGTTGAAAAAAATGGGTGTTATTGTTTTAATCTAACGAAGTCACACCGCATGGAAATGAGTTTTTACTTTGAGCAACCTTTTTTTTTTTTTTACGAAAGTTATATAGAGAGATACGTAAACGTGAAAATTATCTGCAGAATAACGTGAACGACTGATGGTCGACTGTTTTATTTATTTAAAAAGTAGATACAAATAAATAAATTTTGCCGGTGGAGCAGCTACACAGAGACTAGCTGTATGCAGGCCCGTGCAACTACTGGGAAGGCCGTCACAGCCACCCCCGTTAATGTCTTTGATTTTTAACCATTTTCTTCTCGGATGTGCTGGTTTCCTCTCCTTCCAAGAAGTCCTCGACTGAAAACTGTCTTGTGGGCTTCAGAAACCCAGCAAAGGTCTAGTGTCCACAGGTTCCATTTGTTCTCCTTAATTAAAATATTCGGTCAGAAATTGGAAAATATGACATGAAGATGCCCATGTTAAGACTATCTTTCTAGAGGTACTTTGAAGAGTCTCCAAATATCATTATTCTATCAGGAAACAGCGAATGATGCATTACTAACAAACAAATTCTCCGCTATAAACGCAGGCTTGGTAAGAGAAGGGAGCATCAAACAAGTTTGCAAACTCTAAACTTGTCTTGGTAAACTCAAGTTAATGTGTGTGAACGCGCAACTAACGATTGACCTTTTGTCAAACATGTGTTGTTGTTGAAGAATTGCCATCTTACTGGAAGACACCCTTCTATCGTCCTCTGAATGTTACCCATCACAAACCATGTCACTGTTCACTGTGATAGTAATTCTACCCTAAATCAATTTACCTGGACCCAAACTATACATATTTGACCAGTGCTGTTTTTAGTATTTGACTAAACATGATCTAAATTGGATAAATTGTTTTCATAGTGGCGCTATGGGAGGTTTCAAAAACATCTATCTCTGGCTGAATGGGTACCTGATGTTGGCGTACGGCTTTTGGTCTGCTCAAGCAAAGAGTAAAGGTACGATTAATAATGATGATTATGATTATGATCATGATTATGGTCATGATCATCATCATCATCATCATCATCATCATCATCATCATCATCATCATCATCATCATCATTATTATTATTATAATTATTATTATAGCAGTACTAGACTTTTATATGCTATGTCCCTAAATAGCATGCACAGGGCGCGAAAGTAGCCTTTGCAACTTATTTTCGAACTTTCATTAACGCCATTATTATTATTATTATTATTGTTATTATTATTATTATTATTATTATTATTATTATTATTATTATTATTATTATTATTACACGACTAAGGCAGCCAGACGGCCAATAACAAAAATCAGCCAATCAGGTTGCTCTATTGTATTGGAGTATTGGACCGGGTTATGTCCCGAATAATCCCTTGCAATTCCCACGTAATATTAATGAGCATCCAGGGAGACGAAATTTTCAAGAGACAAAGCAGGAGACGTAGGGAATTCGTTCACACTTTGAAATGTCCAAAACGTCAGTAATCAGTGTTTTACAGTTAGCGATTACTCACTCTTCTATGGCTTTTGGAGTGCCTTCTCGAGTGGTAGAAACATTATTTTACGAACGAGCGCAGCAAGTGAGTAAAAGGTTGGTTTTTATCACGAGAAAATAAAATTCAATTCTGCCGTGTAATTTTCTTTTTATTACATTGACAAGAGTATTTTTGCACAAACAATAGTGCAAAAGCGGGAAATGACGTCTCAAAGCTCCTCACTATTATTATATGGAAAATACGCCACTCGAGTCCCGGGTGTACTTTCGTGTGAACTGTGCGAGTAGTGTATTTTCCTTTAAAGCACTCTTTATAATAAAATAGGTTAGTTTCTTAAGTTTTTTGAAAAGCTTAGACAAGAATTTTTCGTTGCCACTTGTGCAGCGCCTTCTTTTTTCATTAAACAAAAACACAGCCTTACACTACTATACAGTTCTTAACATTACTTTACAGTACGTTTGTAAATTGTAATTATAACAATTGCACGGTCTTGCAAAAAGAAAAAATACATTCTAACAGATACAGCAAGTAACGATTATACGGAAATTACAGCGCAGAATGAAAACAGACGAAAACACAGATTGAAAACAGGAAACGTTAAAAGTTTTAAGAATTAGCCCACCTGCTCAAATACTACACTAGATGGTTTGTTAATAAGATGTCCTACATGCACGGTTTTAAGAATCTACGTTTTCCTACTAAGAACACTAAGAAACTTTAAGAGATCAGTGGCCCGAACTAAAATGCACCACTGGAGAAACAATAAGGAAACTATTTGCTATTTATCTCATCAACAGAAGGTAAGCCCACCACTAGTTGCTTATACCGTCTGTTATACATCGCCCATCGGGCTATGCTAAAACATTCAGACCAATCGTTCTCGGTTCCTATCAGCCGATTGAAACACACAGCTTGCAGTCAAATAATTAATTAATCTACATGCTATTCTGAATGTTGCATGTCACATGAAAGGGAAACACACCATTAAAGACACCATATTCAACCACGAGGTTCAATATCAGGAAATGCAAGCAAAAGTGGGTGAGTGCATGATAGTGAGTCCATAAGTACTGCTTATGGCCCCTTTGCTGAAGAAAAATAGTGAGTTGACGCCATGGACGAGTTTATTGGATATTTGATACAATTTGATTGGATAGTGGGGTCTTAAGAGTGATTAGGGTTTTAGTTATAGGTTTCAAAAGAAGACACTCTTAATTAAGGGAACATTTGGACCACGTGAAGCCCATGGCGAACTTTACAGTTCAGGTTTTACCCAAAGAGTTCACAGTATCCTTTCCCACCATCGAATGAAGACCTGCTTGTTCCCCACATACTACCAGAGAAGGGAGCGGTTTTTAATTGAAGGTCGTAAACAACCCAACAAACCGCTCAGAACTCGAGTGAAATACATTTAATAAGCTGGGATCCAAGAGCAGAAAAACGCATATGACAAAGACACAGTCGATTTATTTGTTTTGCTTTTGATTGGTTTGAAAAGTGGCACTAGTTCTAGCAGTACGTAGAAGTCCGTGAATATCGCTCTGAACAGATCGAGCGTAAAATTGGTAATTTTGCGGAAAATAAATGGGGTAAAACGAGATAATGAAAACTTCATTCCCAAAGATTAACTTATCTTTGTTTACTTTCTCAGTGTATACACTTTCGGGAAACGACAAGTATGCGCCCTGTGTATTCCCTTTCATTTACAAGGGTAAAAAGTACACTGAATGCACGTACAAGGACTGCAAACACAACAAGTCATGGTGTGCAACCACCAGCAACTACGACGAGGATCACAAATGGGGACACTGCCAGACGGATGACGACGTCACAAATTGTATGGACCTCCACAGCCGCTGCGGGGAATGGGCACTGAAAGGGGAATGTGTCGTCAGTTCTGAATATATGAATGCCAAGTGCCCGCGAAGTTGTGGCTTGTGCACCCACGGTGGAAATGGCCAGAGAAGGGCGTGCAGTCTCCCTTTTTTCTACCAAAACCGGGTTGTTCATGACTGCTTGGAATTTAATAAGCGGACGTGGTGTGCAACTACTACCAATTATAACAAGGACAAGAGATGGGGCTACTGCTTTCCCAAGCGTAAGAATTGACGGTTATGTTACGTGTTTTTAGCTTCTTTGTTCATGAATGAAATCTTCTTAAAAGTATCTGCTCAATACTGCTTAGAAAGTTTTTGAAAGGATCACAGATTTTGTACGAAAAAGTTGTACAATGAATTCACAGATTTTTTGGCTGAAAGGTGAAAATAACTTTCCTTGAATAGCTTTATCAAAATTTTAAACGCCTTGATTTTGCCGAAGAACAGTAACTTAACATGAGACAGGGGCAACCAACGAGCGTCCGAAAATTTTAGCAAAGTACTTGAAATATCATTTTCTGCTTTTTTGAATTGTTCAGAGCTTTCTTAAGGCATATTTGTGTAAGCTAATACAGATTTCGCACTATTGGTATCCTGATACCAAGTTGACCGGATGGATACAGATTGATCAGTTCGGATTTTTTAGCTTAAAAATTAGACCGCAAAAAAATTTTAGGAAACAGAATCCTATCCGCCGAACTTCCGAGCTGCTGATGGCTTTCCGAAAATGCTAGCTGACTTTATTTTGCACTCTAAAAGACATTTCTTGTCCCTCCGAGAACTAATAAGTCTTCTTCAGTTACGAAAGTCCAAAGAGATGCATGTTTCGCCGAAGAAATCTCTAGCTCTCACTGCAATTAAATCCGAATACTCAGGCGATTTTAGGCTTTTCGAACAGATATTTCTCGAAACCAACCGTTGGGTGCCCCTGATCCCCTGATGAGATGATATACGCTAACAGGCCCCTCAGACGACCAACGAACGGTAACAATGTCTTAGGGCCCCGGCCAAACAGACACAACATTTCAATTCAATACCGTTCAGGGACTGACCATCCTGAAACATTCCTGCATAGCTTTTGCAGAAGAAATAAAAATCGTGCACCAAAAAAATTCCTGCAGAAAAATATTGCCCATCCCCCCCCCCTCTCAAAAATAAAATGGTCCATCCCTTAACATTGTTAAGTTTGATTGCCATCAAATGGTCCAACAACAAAGTCGATAATGTGGGACAATGTGGAATCCGTTTGACCCCAGCTTTAAAATATATCCTTTTTTGGAAGCAATCAGTTTACACTTAACAGCTGAAAACTAACGTTTGGCTTTGCCGGTGAGCAATAGCTTAACCTACCAGAGAGAAAGAGAGACGAAACTCTATTAGGCGAACTAAAACGCTAACCACATCATATAATTTGCGTTTATTTATTCTGAGAAAACGTTGTACACTGAGGGACGAAGAAAGCCAAGCATATAAGGAAACAGAGAGCAAAAATTTGAACATCTGATATATTAACATGTGAAACTAAAAATTTGCATCTCTCTTTTAGACTCAGCCAAAAATCTCCAGCTTCAGCCGAACAAAATATCATTTTTCATTTTTAAATATAATTTGTTTACGTCAAACTCCCTGTTTGTCACCTGTCAATTCAAAAATTGATAGAAACTAAACTAAGCAAACTTCATAGTTACCAAATGTTTTTGTCAGGCCTCCCAATACCACCCCAAACACCTTCAACTTAAATATCTGCTTTGATTTGTCCTTTCGTCTTCAGGTAGGCCCGTTGCCCTACTTCCAGTAAAGTATACCCAGTTTACGCACTTCCTGTCTCTCTCCTTCCCTTCTTACCTCCCTCTCTTCCGAATATAACGAAAGTGGCATTTTAAGCTGCAACCTTCCATGAATTCAAAATTTGCTGGTCAATTTACTGTTTCAGAAGTTAGAATTTCGTTAGTGTCTCGGCTAATTTAAACGCTACCCTCAGGAAACTTTCTGATTATATTAAGACATTATCCCAACCTTAATTGGCCTCGTGTTGTCCATACATATTGCAGTGTACAAAGATATTAAGGAGGTAAACAGGAAATATTTTAACTGGGGTGAGTGCGATGACCAACATAAAGACTGTGAATCATGGGCGAGTAAAGGCCTTTGCTCGGAGGATCCAACAAAGATGGACTACTCGTGCCCTTGGAGTTGCCACAAGTGTGCTCCCGAGATGCTAGGTATAAAGAATGTTAATAATCTCCCATGTAGACTGTACAGAACATCGTAAGGTAAAGTAAAGTTCTACACAGGCCACAAGCAACCCTCACGACCGGCCTTAAGATTGGTTTCTGTAGCATGAAGCAACTAAGAGCATTACTATAACCCCCTGGGTGGAATAATAGTCCATCGCAAGGTAACCCCAGCAATTAGGAGGTAACCAGTTATACAATTGGACATAGATCTGCAATGCGGAGTTTCTTCCCAGAGAAAGGAGGCGACACGAAGCAATTGCCAACCTTTAACGATAGGCGTTCCGACTTTTCAATCGATAGACAGACCGAAAGTCTGGAGCGTTAACCACCTCACCACCGTACCTCAAAAAAAAAGTACTTTGAAGCTACTATTTAATTTAACCGTTTTTCTCCCTATCCACTGATAACTCAGATTTTTTCTCCTTGAAATCCAATATTCATATGAAAATCGAACACAGGGGTTCTTTTAAAAGAACTTGTTAATTTTGTGAAACAAATTTACAAGTTTGCACTCAAAACTACCACCCAATCGATGAAAACGGATTTGAAAAGATATTTATCGTGCCCGGTAAGTCATCAGTAGTTGAGAGAAACGGGCCCCGGTTTATTAGCTAAATCTACTATCTTTTAATTTACAAGTCACAATTTTATTACTTTGGTTCGGGCTTGTCAATGCGTCAACATTGTCAAATTAAAGCTCATTTTCTAGCACAAGGGACATCTAATCTGAATCTTTTTTTTTCAGTGACACACAACAAATGCGAAGATCATAGTTCGATGTGCGCGACCTGGGCCAAGAGAGGTGATTGCTCTGAAATGCCAATCTTCATGTTTGCGTTTTGCCGCTGGACATGCAGACGGTGCGCCAAGACATCGAGTAAGTTGATCGATTCAAGCGTCAAATTTCTGTTTCACTCCCCCCGGGAGGGAACTGCCTATAGTGGGCTATACGGGGAGGCTCCGCGTGAAAGGGGTGCCTTTTTTAACCCACAGTATACTAAAGGGTAGAGAAAATTGTTGATATAGTATATGCAAGGGTCACTAAACTGTGCTGCTAAGCAAACGAGATAGCAGCGTGAGTAAAGTATGTAAAAGGGTGTCAAATTTTGGCAAAAATAACAACGCGAAACGCAAGAAAGCTCAGGGCCTTTAGTAACTGACCCAGAGCGACTGAAAGCTCAGATAAAAACGCCGCGACCGTAGGATATTGTACTGTTTTAGCTTATTCTTGAGGTATGAGAAAGGGGTTCAATTTTAAATCTAAGTAGAAGGAAGGGGTGCTATTTGGGTAAACATTAGTATGTAAGGGGTAAGGGTTGAACCTCTGGGCGGAGCCTCGCGGTATAAAACTTATTGAGTAGCCCCGCGCCAGGTTTGCTCCACTCATTTCAAGTCAATACAGCCGATTTTACTGCAGTGTACAGACCCTAGTTTTTCAAACACGATCCGAAGACCATGATTTGTCCGTCCATGATTCCAACATGTTAGGACAACGCTGAATTTTTATTTTATTCAAAGCTGAATCAGTTTTATCACGATTCGTCTATAAAATGAGTCCAAGAAGTAAATTATTACTTCCTGCAATATAACTGACATCCATATAGATTTCACTTTACTGCAGACACACAAGTTTTTCACTCGCTCTCTTTCGCCCATCATGATTCGCCAGTCGTGAGTCGTCCGTCATGATTTGCCCATGATCAAAAATAGTGAGGGAAATCTGATCTGTATGTGGTAGTGGCAGTGGCAGTGGTAATGGCAGTGGAAGTGGAAGTGGCAGTGGCAGTGTTAGTGTTAGTGTTAGTGGTAGAGGTAGTGGTAGTGGTAGTGGTAGTGGCAGTGGCAGTGTTAGTGTTAGTGGTAGTGGTAGTGGTAGTGGCAGTGGCAGTGGCAGTGGCAGTGGCAGTGTTAGTGTTAGTGGTAGTGGTAGTGGTAGTGGTAGTGGCAGTGACAGTGGCAGTGGCAGTAGGAATGGCATTGGCAGTCGCAGTGGTAGTGGCATTGGCAGTGACAGTGGCAGTGGCAATGGTAGTGGCATTGGCAGTGGCAGTGGCAGTGGCAGTGGCAGTGGCAGTGGTAGTGGTAGTGGTAGTGGTAGAGGTAGTGGTAGTTGCAGTTGCAGTGGCAATCGCAGTGGAGTGGCAATGGCAGTGGTAATGGCACTGGCAGTGACAGTGACAGTGGCAGTGGCAGTGGCAGTCGCAGTCGCAGTGACAGTGGCAGTGGCAGTGACAGTGGCAGTGGCAGTGGCAGTGGCAGTGGTAGTGGTAGTGGTAGAGGTAGTGGTAGTTGCAGTTGCAGTTGCAGTGGCAGTGGCAGTGGCAGTGTGCAGTGGCAGTGGTAGTGGTAGTGGTAGAGGTAGTGGTAGTTGCAGTTACAGTGGCAGTCGCAGTGGTAGTAGTAGTGGTAGTGGTAGTGGTAGTGGTAGTGGTAGTGGTAGTGGTAGTGGTAGTGGTAGTGGTAGTGGTAGTGACAGTCGCAGTGGTAGTGGTAGTGGTAGTGTTAGTGGTAGTGTTAGTGGTAGAGGTAGTGTTAGTGGTAGCGGTAGTGGCAGTCGCAGCCGTAATGGTAGTGGTACAGGTGGTGTTAGTGTTAGTGGTAGTGGTAGTGGTAGTGGTAGTGGTAGTGGTAGTGGTAGTGGTAGTGGTAGTGGTAGTGGTAGTCGCAGTGGTAGTGGTAGTGGTAGTGTTAGTGGTAGTGTTAGTGGTAGAGGTAGTGTTAGTGGTAGTGGTAGTGGCAGTCGCAGCCGTAATGGTAGTGGTACAGGTGGTGCAGTGGCAGCCGTAATGGTAGTGGTACAGGTGCTGTTAGTGTTAGTGTTAGTGCTTTCCATTATGCCAGACCGACCGGTCAGAGACCAGTCGAACTAACCAAGGAAAAATGGAACGACATTGTTCGATAGAAACATTCCCAACTGGACCGAAGCGTGCCATTTACGTTTCGACCAAAATTTTGATTACTTTTCAGCGAAGTGGGACTGGAAATGAGAATTGTTGAAAATAGAACGGCAAGTCTTGTTCGGAACGGACCGACCGGTTAAAGAGGACCACCTCTGGAGGTGGACCACTTTTTCCGGAAAATTTCCACCTGGACCGAAGCGTTCCATTTATGTTTCAACTAAAATTTCCGGAAATTTTAGCTTAAATGGGAAGTACCCTTTGTTTTGAGCGCAATGTTCGATCGGTCTGGCGTTACACTTTCTTTTACAATAAAGAAAATTCTGGTCCATCAAAGGCTAACCCATTACGTTTTAACAGTTAAGACAACGGTGCACGATAGAATGCCAGAAGAATGCCGTGCATGGGCAAAGAATGGCGATTGCTTGACTCATCAGAAGTTCATGATGCAAAACTGTAGGGAGTCTTGTGCGACGGGAGGATATGTAAACGGTGAGTCATTATCTGCCATATCGCATGGCAGAATGTATTTAAAATTATTGCACCAATCTCGTCGCACATCAACTCGTAGCAAACGAGGAGCACAGCACCGATTTGACTATGAGCTCATGCACTACTAGATTGAATGGAATAATTGTTTTATGATACACGTAATCTTCATTCAGTGGGTAAAATACATGAGTATATACCAAACTAGTGGATAGTGTTTTTCGCCACTCTAATTGGCTACGTACTTAAACTCAGCATAATATTTGCTATTCACCTCCTGGCATTGTTGTGGATTTCGAGTTCGTTTTTTCTCGTTTCTCAGAAAAATAGGAACTATTTGGTGCTGGCTATCTACTGGATTGGTATCCAGCTATTTCATATGGGTGACTTATTTAAAAGTTTACCAAACGTAGCTATGGCTCACCCCTACACAAAATAAATCACACAGGCAAGTGCTTATAGTACTCTCACCCATCCTATGGGAGTGACAACCGTGAGGTTACAGCCAAATCACAAAAGATTTATCCAGCTATCCACACTATTTAGACTTTAGACTTTGGAATTTAGACTTTATTTTCAAAAATTTAACGTCAACTAGATATAACTTGTTATAACAGTGGAGGTGGTGGCGGTATATTGCGTTTTATTAAAAACTGGACTAGGTATATTGGATTTATAGCATTTTGATTGGCGGAACGGAGCTAGACTATCAGCTCATATACCTGCTGCGACCAAATATGGTCGATGAACATTCAACAACAACGTGAGCTGAAAGCTTTTTCCTCGCAAGCAACCCGGCGAGAAAAATGGGCGAAATTATATTAAGCAGAAATTCCAGCAGCTTCACTAAGACACCAATCAAAATTGTTCCGTAGTGCTTGATTTCTCAAGACAACAAGAAACTGTGCAGAAATAGAAATTTAAGAGCTCCTGACCAGAAATATCGAGAATCCCACGACAGAAGCGAAATTTCATATTTCATTTTATTTCACCAAAAATACCTCTTTGGTAAACTATTTCAAAAATCATAATTAAAAGTTCATCCGCTCTTTGGTTTTTCCAAAAATCAGAAAAGTTCAAAATACGGCCGTGAGAAGATTGCTTGCGCCCTCCGGAAACAAGGGAAAATCCGTCATTTTTAGCAAGCTCGTATGCAACAATGGAAATCGTTCCCGTTTTACCATTTGGCTCATAAGTACATCATTCTTTCCTCTATCTAAAAATATAAAAAAACGGATATAAATTTGCATTTTCAGTCTGCTTGTTGACCCGTTGAAGATACTAACATTGAAGGGTTCAAAGTCAAAGTGAAATTTGGGTCAACTTCAGAGGCTTATAACTGACCTAGCATATGTTTTTCAGACCAAAAATATACAACAACTGTAAGCTCAATCATTCGTTTGTACTCTCTGAAAGTGTCGCTTTTGGCCCGCTAAAAGCGACGCGTCGAGAATAAAAAGTGTGCAGGGCAGTTTGAGCATTTCGGTAGAACTGCCGCTATCACGCAACGGCGAGCCACATCGGTTGCACTAAAGCAGTCAAAAAAAGAGGTTCTCTGGCACCTTGTTTTGAATAGGTTAATAAATTAAAAATATATACTTTTCACTTGGAGGTAACTATGTTACTATGGCTTAGGGGCAACCTGGTTTACGTTTGTACAATGCAAATTTAATTATAATGTAACAATATTATTTCGTTGATCTAAACTGATAAATCAAAGATACTCTCACCTTAAGACATCATCTTGTAAATCTCCTGGCTCAGGTTATCACTTCTTTTACCAGACTTGTTGGTTGGATAAGTTATGATAATTTGTAGATTAAAAAAAACGAAAAGTTACCGAACCTTTTTCAAACCATGACAAACTATGCACTCCGTATTTAAATTAGCACAAATGGGCGACATGAAATCTGAGCGTTTCCTGATAGACACGATATGGGATAGCGTGACGTAGTGACTACCAACCAGGAGCCCTTGTTTGAACATAAATATTAGTTTTCCGGTTAATAGCCGTTTTGAATGTATATATACGAGGTGAAATTTCTCTAATGAGGGAAGGGATCCTAGGGGTCATTTGCAGTTTCAAATATTTTACGGTCGGACCACTTATTTTAGAGGGGGTGGTTGGAAAAACGAAATATTCCCGCAAAGCTTTTGCGGAAGAAAGACCACAAAAACACCAGGGAAGGGAAATTCAAGCAAAGCGTTTAGTTACAGAAAAAAATGAATAAATAACTCATAAACATAAAAACTCTGCAGAAAAATGCAAAAATTTAATGATTCTTCTTTTATTGTCTTTGATCTGTTTTAAATGGACGTATGAGTGCTATTTTAAGTGTCATGGGACACATTCAGTTAACAAAAGCGCCACCACAAGAACGACTTGAAACCATTTCTTCTAGTAGGCTGATGTAGGGTACTTTCCTTCCAAGTCTTACAGGAGTTACAATTCAAAGCGCTCGCAGTGAAACTAAAGAAGTCCAAGTTTCCGGTTGCTGCTCATGGCGCAGAAGTCGTACTGGTCGTACATGATGTGATGTTCCAGTTGAAACCTTGGGAGGATATCTTGTCTCACTGTACTCAAAGAGGTTTATTTTTCAAAGGCACGGAAATCGTTTGCCGCTAGAGCCTAAAAGAACGCAGTGGCTAATGCTGGGCCGTCAGGCACCTTCCCGGAACCTAGCGATCCGGCTTATTTCATCCCACAGTACTGCCTCTACGTCCACTTGCCTTCTTGATGAATGGCCAATATTGAACTTTGTTTTTCTAGGTAGACTGTTTTTTTATCATTGAAGCTGGAAGTTTTCTTTGTTTCTTCTCTTAAGGCCCAACCCTCTCCCAAACTTACGAACAACGTCTTAGGCTATGTTCTCACAGAACAGTTTCCAAATGGTTCTGGACCAGACCAGGTCTGTTCACGTAGGACCGTTTCATTTATGAGCATCTGTTCACAAGGAACCGGTACCAACGTGAGAAAATCAGCTGTTTGTACCAATAAGTTATCCACTGGCAGACCAAAACGCGTGAAAGACGATCGAAGAAGGCTGAATCTATGGATTGAAAGAAGGCAAAGGCCTCTGGCCAGATAATAAATTACCCCATCCCTGCCGATTACAAAATACACAAAGCTTTGACCTTCTTCTTTTAGCTTTTAACCTTTTCAAGCTTTAAACCCAGAATTACAATAAGTTATGTTGCATTTATGCTCTTGCAGACAGTAGTTTGGTCTCTCTTTAAATTTCTAGATGAGTTTAATCAAAAACACAACACTGATACACGCGATAGCCTAAATTACGCTGTTGGAACCAAACGAACCGGTCAAGGTGTTCACATAGTACCTATCCAATATGGGACCGGAACGGTTTCTGCATCTTTGCAGGTCCAAAAACCGGACCTTTACGGGACCGGATTGACGGTACGGATAGTAGTTTCAGAAGACCTATCAGAACCGGAACCGTTTGCAACTCGATCCGTGTGGCAAAGCCTAAGGATTCAGAGGGCTGTTGAGATTTCAGCACAGGTATCATTCCACGCCTTCCTACGACGGTGCAAGACCTAGCAGCGATTGGAAAAGATATACATAATTCTCCTGAGTTAGCTACTTTCTTTACTTCCTTCTTGCGACAAAAAAGCTTTGCTTTCACTTGTTTTTTGCAGCGTTTCTTGTACAAAAGCTTTCCAAATCAAACTTTTCTTATTTTTCCAACCATCCCCTCTAAAATAAATGGTCCGACCATAAAATATCTGAATCTGCAAATGACCCCTAGCATACCTCCCCTCATAAAAAAAATAAAATAAAATGAACCAATTTGACTACAGCAAGACAAGATATCCTCTCAAGGTTTCAACTGGAACATCTCACTGTGTACGACCAGTACGACATCTGCGCTGATGGCATTCGCAAAGAACGGCAACTGGAAACTGGGACTTTCTCAGTCTCACTGCCAGCGTTTTGACTTGCAAACACCTCCTTTGAAACTTTGAAGAAAAGTAACCCACACCAGCGTACTAGAAGAAATGGTTTCAAGTTGTTCTTGAGGTGGCGCTTTTGTTAACTGAATGTGCCCCACGAGACTTAAAATAGCACTCACACGTCCATTTAAAACCGATCAAAGACGATAAGAGACGTATCATTAAATTTTTGCTTTTTTCTGCTTTGTTATTACGATTATGATTTATTTATTTATTTTTTTATTGGAGCTAAAAGCTTTGCGTGAATTTTCTTTGCCTGGTGTTTTTGCGGTCTTTCTTCCACAAAAGCTTAGCGGTAATATTTTGGTTTTTTCCAACCACCCCTTCTATCAGTAAATGATCGGACCCTACTGAAGTATTTGAAATTGCAAATGACCCTTACGATCCTTTCCCTCATTAGAGAAGTGTCACTTCGTATATATACATTCAAAAGGGCTATTTACCGGAAAAGTAACATTTATGTCTAAGTAAGGGCTCCTGGTTTAAGCCCATTTGGGTTTTCCAGCTTTCTGAGTCACTGCGTCACGCTATCCTTTATCGTGCCTATCACGAAAAGCTCAGATTTCATGCCTCACATTTATGCTAATTTGAACACAGGCAGCCCAGACGCGTTATATGTGGAGTTCATTTAAAAATAGAAGAGGATGAAAATATATGTAATAGCACGAAATAAATCTTTACTTCACAAAATAAATCTTGTTTACTTCTGCTTATTGTGTCCTCGTTAATTAATTTCCGGTTAATCTTGCACCACTCTCTTACGCAATCGCTTATTAGCGTCGCTGCTTATATAAGCCGTTAAGCCTAAGGTTTGCAGAGATTTATTACGTACTAACCGGTGATAAAAGAATCGAGATATCTTGAAATAAAGCCTGCCCACCTTCAGCTCAATGCTCCCCCAATGTTTCAGCAAAAATGTTTCAGGAAAAATCAAACACGTACAATATTTCAGAGCAAATAATTAGGAGATTTTTCCCAAAACTTGTGACACTTCGTTCACTTTCGAGCAGTTTATTTGATTCATTCAGCTTTGCAATGAAACGCTGCAACACTTCGCAAGGTTTTGGCGCCTTTTCCGTTCAGTCATGTGATCGATTCTTGTTCCCTTTTTTATCGCTTTTATCTCTTTTCTCTTGACTTCCCTTTCTTTCTTATTTTTTTAATTTACATAGTGGTTAAGTTTTTAATAAAACAATTATTCTACTCGGGCTTGCTGGATATCAAATGATTATAACCTTATCTATCATTCGATATCCAGCGCGCCCTCGTAGAATAATTGTTAAATATACACGTGGCGTACATGACCATACCTATCTTATGAGTTTAAGTACGCAAAATCCATGGACCTTTCATAGAAGAAATTTGTCAATCTGCTTGCATTGTTGACTTATAGAAGCACCTATTGATATTCTAAAGAGCACCCGACTAAGGGCTAACATCAACAACAATAATTTTTATTTATAGACTACAAAATGATTAAAGCTTACAGAGAACTTGTGGGGTCGTGTACTAAATAAAAAAATAAAAGCTAATGATACTGAAATTACAATCAATTAAAAACTGAAGTTCACGGATAATGCTGAAAATAATATGAAGCCATTATTTTTTTTTTTTACCTTTAGCCTCATGCATGATATTTTACGTTTCTCCGCTATGAAATCTTGAAATGTCATTGCCTGTCTGTAGTTTGTTTCCGTTTATAGTTACAGTTTTTGTACCATTTTGGCCATTTTTTTACCTTCAATCTTTGCTTACACTTCCAGCTCTGGACTTCACGTCCTGATTAATATTATGTTTTGAATTTTCCCACAGGTAAAATGTGCTTGGATAACGAAGCAATGTGCCCTTACTGGGCCAGAAAAGGATTCTGCAATGATCGTTATATGCATTCTAACATGAGACAATACTGCCGCTACAGCTGTAGATGGTGTTCCTAAATACACTCAGCTCAGCTGTAAATACGAATGTGCTTGGATAACGAAGCAATGTGCCCTTACTGGGCTAGAAAAGGATACTGCAATGATCGTTATATGCATTCTAACATGAGACAATACTGCCGCTACAGCTGTAGATGGTGTTCCTAAATGCACTCAGCTCAGCTGTAAATACGATTGCCCCGTGGGGTATACAGTGGCGGATCTAGAAGAGGGGGGAGGGGAAGGAGATTTCTTAAGACGTTTCAAAGGTTAATTAAAAACTGACAAATTAAAAACGTATTTCGATTAACACTGCTGTGGCTCATTTCGAAACGTTTTTTTTTTTATTCCGCGTATAAGCCCCCCCCCCCTCCCCGGATATAAGCCCCTCCGTTTATACGCCCACCCAAAAACCCCTTACGAAGTTGTATAAGCCCAGGGCTTATAAGCCGGACTTTACGGTATGCTTCTTGAAGGCAGCTTCAACTCATGCAGAGGACTGTAGTACATACTAGGAATAAGGATTTTGTCAAATTTTGACTGAGTTCAAGCTTGACTAACGAATGCGTGTTTTCCGAAATCGTCCTTTGACAAGGGCCTTTGAATTCCTTTGAGTCCCCCCTCAGAGCAATATGTTTCTGTCGTTTTTCTCCAAATAAAGGACGGCGCCTCCTTTTGTTACTGCGCATCTCAGGACATTCGGGTTTCTTAAGGAATTTTCCCACTAATACAACAATACTTTTGCACGGTTTTTGACTAAGTGGAAAAAGCAGATCTTAGCAAGGGCTATCAGAATAAAAAAAAAATTGGGGGTAACCAAGCATTTTTCAGAAATAATTGAACTTAAATTCGGGAAGAAATTGCCATACATTCTTCGTATTTTAACGCTTTTTTAGATATATGGTTGCTTGTCGACATTTAGAGGAGTAGACATTGAACCACTTGTGACTTCGTCATTTTTGACGTCACTAGATTGTTTTGATAAGCAGCTATCACAGCAAGGACAGATCCATCCACACGTGTGTCCATTTTCAACATCAATCAAATTCTGGCAGAGCTATTCCAGAAAAACGTGTCCAATTTTGGGTGCAAAATTGGTGGTAAAATAGGCCAAGTCACCCATAGTTGATCAATGTTCCACTTTCATGTTTTTGAAGGGTTGAGGCCAAAACTTTTCCATTGGGTAGGAAGGGGATAAAAGGTAGAAGATAAAGAGAAAAGAAAGGATAAGAAAAGGGAAAGAAAAGAAGCGAGAAAAAATTGGGAATGAATCAACAAAAAAATTGGCTTATGCGCATGTGTGAAAGCAAAATATCGTACAATTTACAACAAACATTGGTTCAAAATCTAGTTTAATTGCAAAGAGATGTTTTTGTAGCAATGTTTAGTGGCATTTGGCAACCTAGCACTCAAAAAACCGAGTTAACGGTAAAAAAGGGTTTTCTTAAAGTAAGCAGTGAAAGGGTTAATTATCTCTGAAAAATGCCTGGTTACTCACTTTTTTCTTTTTGGATTCCAATAATCCTTGCTAAGATCTACTTTTTCCCCCACAGTCATAATCTTTGCAAAAACACGTCTGTCCTTAAATACACGCGAAAACTTATGACAGCAAATAACAGTGACAGTTATCGTAGCACATGGAAACTATTAAAGTACCTTGTAGGGAATATATAAGGTAGATGTGTATAAGGGTCTTTTCTAAAACTCCCTCAAAACTTGCTCTAAGTACCCTTAAGGGGATCCTTTGAAAAGGTCGAAAGGTTTTCTAAGGCGACGCAAACACAAGAGTAAGCTGTTCTATGGTAAATGAAAATGAATACAAGGACCGGCAAACTATTATTTGATCGATTGTTAAAACCAGGTTTTTGTGCGTTTATAGCTAAACTGACTGAAGGAAAATAGGAATATGTTTGTTTTTCTAATCGATTGAAAGCTTGAATAACGTGATTTTGGCCTGAACTGAAACTTCAAAACGAGCACACAACAGCTCAAACTGAAGAGATTTCGGAAGATCATTTTCTTGGCTATCCCTTGACTTGTTCAAATGCTTTTTCGTTGTGCTTGTGGTATATCAACGAGCAATGCAGTAATAAGCATAAAAATAAGGTTCACTGTTTTAATTATTTTTCTTTCATAGTGCACTTGTGTGTATCCTTCCGCCTGTCTGCAAGTTTCGCTTTTACAGTACAATGAGGGCTCTTGTGTTTGTACCGCTAGTGAAAACTATAGCACAGAAGTAAAGTAAAGGGAAAACAGTTTACAAATATCCGATGAAACATGCAGTGATTTTTTATTGCAGGATAAAACTACCCCATATGTCTTTAAAATAACAAGACGTAATGTTCGGAAACTGGAAATAAAGCTTCAAAGGCTGCCGTTAGCTGGACTTTTAATAACAATCATATTGAAATATTTTTAACTTTACTAGTCTGGTTTGCTTGAATCTTTTCTTTGCTTTTGTGGATCAAGACTCGTACATGAGTGAAACGAAGGCTTCATTTATAATAAGGAAAATTTAGTCTCGCTTTGTCCTTTTCATTTCAACATATTTTAATTTTGGTAAACAACTCAATATTAAAAGCGGTTTTAGTCAACAGGCTCCGACTGAGTTAGCAGTTTGTATAAACTATTACTAAATTTTTGGTAGCAACTTTATTTTTGTGGAATTACGATTTTTGTGCCGGGACTTGACCTTTCTCTTTTTGGGGGGTTGATTTTGAGCGGAGAATGTTCAGCACAGTGAATTGTTTTTTGGCAAGACCTATTTTTAGGGCCACATGGAAATTTGCATGTGTAAAATATCGTTCTGAAAAATATAATGGATAAAAAAAATGATGTGCTTTCAAACCACTTTAATAACTGCGCAAATTGGAGTGACTATTGTAGCTATTAACTGAAGTAGTAGAATTAGTAGAAGAGTCAAATTTGGCTCTAACTTTTGACTGCGTGGATGAAAGTCATTAATAAGACCACTCAAATGGATGCTACTGAGCCGCGTACTTTCTTGTGATGCTTCTAATCGTGATATTTAAGACGGTTACAGTTTTTGAGCGTGTAATTTGCAGTTAGTTTATTTGGATACAATGGCCAAAGTTTTAGTTTAAAGATGAAAAAGTGGCTATTTATTTTTGTCTCCAGCACACTTGCGCATCACGCTTGCGCAGTTTTTCCTTCTGCACGATAAACTTGGACTGGGTATTGTGCATGCATCCAAACGTTAACTTCTTCGATTCAAGACATATTTCGTTAGCCCACATTTAGAGTTTGCCAGGTTATTAAAAAGTACTTATGTATTAAGTCGATAGGGTAAACAACATTTCTGATAACTTAAAGAAAAGCATTTTCCCCTTTTTATTGGGACAGTTAAGCCTTTCTTTTCCTTTGTCTTAAGTGCCTACATTATTTTATCATGGTTAGTTCTTCATCATTCGTTTTTCGGCAAGAACGTCCTGCTAGCCCACATATAAGGCACTGATAACATTATAATCCAATATGAATATCTACACCAACTGATTAACGCACCTACCTCCACTAACACAAACTTTCCTTCACTTGTACTCACTTTCCTTCATTTGTACTCACTTTCTCCATTTCTACTCACTTCTCTTCACTTGCACTCACTTACCTTCACATTAGTGCCTTATATGTGGGCTAGCATGACGTTCTTGCCCTATATGTGGGCTAGCATGACGTTCTGGCCCGTTTTTCAAATTAACTCTACAAATGAACGAACGATGTCACACCCTTTAGAATTTTGCATATTCAGATATTAATTATTCTCTCTACATTTGTCGAGCAACAGTATTTGTGGCGCCTTCTTCTGTATTCATTTTGTTATTATTTTTGTTAATATTTCTACGCTATTGTGGATTAGTCGCACTTTATTTCAAATCACACCGGGTACAAAGGACAGCAGATTGACTTGCTATCCTAATTTTCTTTTTTCATATGATATATGATATTAATTATTTAACCAGTCTTTGGTTAACATCTACGGGGGCAACATTTGTTTATGTTATTTTGGCACGCTTGTTTGGTCAAGAGTATTTACCAAAAGGATATGCATTATTTTTTCCAATTTCGGCTGTTTTCAAGGTGCATTTTTTATATAATTAATCGGCAGGAAACCTATAGACTATTGATGACTCTAACTTGGGGAAAATCAAACCATTATTAGCCATTCACCATTTATTTCGAAACTTTCTGGTGGTCTGTTTTTTTTACGTAGAAGATTTTAGGAAGACTTTTTAGGTTGAAAAAAGCGTACGTACCTTAGGGTTCTCAATTTATCTCAAACAATTGTATCAGTCTCGTTTGCAAACTAAAGAATGAGAGGTGGAATCATAAATGCAGAGGAAAAAGGACTTATTAAGGTTATGCTCTGAGCCGCAGTTTTTTTTGGGGGGGGGGGCGGGGGGAGGTGGAAATTTGGCCTATTAGGACTTGTTTCTGGGTATAAAAATTTAGCCTGATTTGCACCTCCATGTCACCAATATACCTGAGAACGCCCCCTTCCCTCCACACACACACACACACACACACACATACCAGGTGGGGAACCACGAAGGAACTCGAGGAAGTACGAAAGCCATTTATTTTTATTTGTGCAGTTTAACCCTTTTAAACGCCGGGATTGCAGTAAAATAAAAGCAGACTTTTTGTTCACAAGCCGTTATGGTGTTAATTTCCATTTATAGGGCTAAAAGTGTGAATTCCTATAAAAACTATACATTTACAAGGTAGTTTGGGTGATTTTTTTGGAAATGCGCAGATAGTCGATATCCTTTTTTGCTTCTTTCTTTCCCTTTTCTTTCTTTTTCTTTAATTGGTTTGTTAGCTTCTTTATCGCTTTTCATTTCTGCAGAACGGTGTCAGGCTTGGAAAAATCCAAGGTGAATAGCCAAATTTATCAATGATTTGGCAGAATTGCTCAAAATTTCCAAAACGAGGCTTGTATGCAATGATTTGCCTATCAAAAGGATTGCTTGATGAAAAAGCTGGCTACGTTCATGTAATCTCAGGGGTCGTATACTGGCCGAAAAGGGATATATCAAGAAGGTAATCAGGATATCAAGTGAAAACGGATATCATTTTCCGACCCGAAGTGTAGAGGCCACTTTAACAGAACTACTGAACACTAAGCATGGACAACAAGTTACTTTCAGTTTTTTGTCCTTTATTTGCATTTTGTTTAATATCTCACTTGCATTTACTTTCTTTAAGCATCTGCGTTCATTGGGATTCGATTAAAATCTCTCCCTGTCACACTCCAGTTCGCGGGCCATAAGGCATACGTTTCTTCTGGACATTGGCAGCTTACTCTGCAAAGTAAAAGAGGACAGAAATGTATCGATGCAAGTGAGGTAGCTTAGACTTCCATATGATTTTATAGAGGCAAACTAAATCAGTAAATATATATTATTTGCCGGCCGGGAGGTCCGTATTGAGAAAAACTGTGCCAGAGGTCTTGAGTACGGCCCGAGGCCGCAGGCCGAGGGCCGCGCTCAAGACCGAGGGCACAGTTTTTCTCAATACGGACCGACCAAGGCCGGCAAATAATATTTTTATTTTTTTCTTGTTGTTTTTCAAAAGTTAAACGTGTCTTGTTGTTTTCGGAAAGCAACGTTTTGCAAGCGCGCGTAAAATGAACCATGAAACGAAGCCGTTTGTGACACCAGAGCAGCAAAATACGCTTTTTTACTCTGTTAAAACTCAGAAATCACAGGAAGCAATATAACTAAAAGAAACCCCTTTATTTTCCCAAATTTCGATACATGTAGCTAACTCCTGCTCGATTTACTCAAATGTTTGTCGAAAGGGAAGAGGCGATTTACATTGTACAACCTTCGGTATTTTAACAAGAAATCTTGGAAAGAAAGTTTTTAACGACAATGTACAAAAAATTTCAGAATTCTAAGTTTCGGAGAACGTTTTAAAGATTTTAAAGGTTTTAAAAACCCATTACAAATTTTTTGTTATTGACGTTCCGTTGACCGCGGTCAAGATGGGAAAATTCCGCCCGCTCCCGGAACCAATCAGATTGCAGGATTTGGTTCATCTTGCCCGCTCACGCGCTGAGAAAAAAATAAGTAGTTTTTTTTTCTAATCGCTACAAAGATTTTATGTGTGAAGGAAACAAAATGACCGAACACTACACTATTGATTCCACTGAACGTTTTGTTTATTTAACTGTGGAAATGATTCTTAAGCGAGACAATTTGAACGATAGCTTTGACACTGTTTATTAAGTATGATAAAATTTGGGAATGTTTTCCTTGTTTTAACTTACACGTGTTGAAAGTAAATTAATTTTAATTCCTTCTGAAAGTTGCATCTTAAAGCAGGCAGTTAAAAGACGTCAATTGAAGATTAAAGAAGACGTATCTCCAAGACCTTTTTTTGCTTACCTGCAACATTCGTTTGCCGCTCATAGGCGTATCTGCAGTGTTGCCAGACTTCAAAGGTTCCTAGCAAAAAGACGAAGCTTGACTGTTAACTGAATTTCTTGTCACAGAATTACGATCCAACTTAATGTGGACGGAGTTAAGTTGTGCAATAATTATCTTTCTCCAATGGGTATGGTTTGATCCCTGGGCTTGAAACTAATTGTTTCCTCGAACAAAATGAGGAGACAGTAAATTAAAAAAGAATCATCGATGATACCAAAGATTCTTTGGGGAGAGGTTTCGGTCAACGAACTCGAAGACTTTAGTGTATTAAAAGCAGAAAGATGGAAAATTTGACGTTAATAAACAACACCAAATAACTCACTCACTCACTCACTCACTCACTCAGCCTCATCGCCCCTGGTGAGGCAGAAGGCTGCAACACTGAATAAACTGAGTTTAAATTGTCATGAATATCCCTAATTTACCTTCTTATGCTTGCACTCTGGGCAGACTTTTGAATTTACACCTTCTGCTTCCAACATTAAAGAAAAATACAGTATCCAAACACCAAACAATACTACAATTGTCTTCATCGTGAAGCTTCTACGATAGCATTAGTTCTTTGGGTGATATTTCTCCTCATATATACACCAGTAACCAGCTGCCTGTTTAATAGCTTCTTTGGTGATAATTGGCTACCCTTATCCACAAGTAGTATGTTAAACAACCTTTCGACTGACTATTATTATTTTACGGAAGGAGAATAAAACAAGCTTTGATCTTTTCAATTTGCAGTATCTTTGTTAAACTTTTAATTAAATCTCTCTGTAGCCTGTGTAGTGGGCACCGAAAAGGGAGGGGAAGAGGCAATTATTCGCAAGCGCGAAAGACAAGACGCGACAAACAATATATATGTGAGGCAAAGCAGAAGACTTTCCCGCCTGTTCTTAAAGTGTGTTACACGTTGATTGGATAGTTAAGAATTGGGTAATTAATTGGCATTCTTCTCGGTTTGTTTAATGATTTGTGAAGCGACTACATCTGGCGTAATGCTTTTTGTGAATCCCAAAAAGGAAAAAACATTTTAGTTTCGTTGTTGTATACATAACGATCCTAGAATTGTTCTTCCTTGATAGATATTATTAAACATCAGTAAAAACGAACGGATTGATTAATTCGTGCAAGTTTTCCTTTAAACATACATAAGTATAATTTTCTAGTCCGCTGAATTTATCTGTCAAAGTTGAGTATCCTAACCACAGCTGCCTTATTTAGGTGTTGATACTTATTCAAAGTAAAAAGGAAACTTCAGTAAGAGGAAATGAGAATGCAGAGCTGTGGCTCAAATCTTCCTTCAATATGTGATCACGTCAACATTTTATTTATGACAAATAAGCACAAAATATAAAAGGAGAAGAAAAGCTCCCAATAAATGAAATATAAATGTCGAGGAAGCCATGGGGGTTATACGAATAGGCTTCTACGGAACAAAAGTCTTTAGTTTGACAGATGAAGAAAAATACAATAATTACTACAGTGATAAAAGACGGTTAACCTTAAGAATAAAAGAATTTTGAATAAAGAGGCAAGCGTGATCGAGTTTTAAATAACACTGACTGGCAGGCAGTCTGAATACTTTTCTTAAATGATAGCAAACTTCATATGAGGCAGCTTTTGTTTCTATCTAACCAGGTTTTGTTTAGAAAGTTAATTTAACAGAAAAAACTATTTTAACGACTACCCTCAAAAGCAACCATCTCCTAAGCGTCAAGAAATTCCGTTCGGTGTCCGGCGACAAAGGTCTTCGAGACACTTCACTAAAATCCGCCTGTTCTACGTGAATTAAAACTATCTTTTGCAAACCGTTTTCGCCACAACGCTAATTAGTTAAAATGACCTCCTTCCCCTTCCTTAAGAAATGTTTTGCAACAGGAAAACTGCTTTTTGATGGGAAATTCATCATTGTAAACGGGGTGGGGGTATTGTCCAAGAATTTGTCTTGGCAATTACGGAAATGTAAAGGTGTGCCAAAATTGTTGACGTAGATTGCAGTTCGGCCGACAACGTTATCTAGGGTTCTCAAAATGCGCTTGTCTTTCCCAGCTTCAATGTCTTCCACCGTGACCATGACGGACAAAGAATGGTGACAATCGTCCAAATCTTGCATAAAATCGCACGACAAGATACTAACAATAATAATCTTTATTCCATCGATAAAAGACATGTCGAAAGTTACAAACATTATCAAATGGTGGTTTGATACCCATATATGAAACCTACTTCAAGATTTGGGCGCGCAGGACGCCCTGAAAACGCTACAAACGAAACTGGAAAGTCCCATTGCAGTACGTGACGAACAAACCAAGAAAACTGATTTTACCCCACTAATTAGCTTTCATTTTATTTCTGACTTTTTTAAAAAATCATTGCCCGTGTCGTTTTGATAGCCAGACGGGAAACAAGGACGCGTAAGTGAATATCGCAAGTTTCCACGCAGCTGTTTTCCCGCTTTTTAACTTGGCGTCTCGGTTATCGAACCACAAGGACAAAGTGGCACCGTTAGTTGTATGGTGTCTTTTACGCTTTTTGCATCTAACTGGAGTTTAATCCTCTTTACAGCCGTTACTGCCTCTTCATGCAAGGAACCCTTTGAAAAACACGGGTGGGTTCTTACGTTTAGCACGGTAAAATCCAGTAACTAGCGAGACGCGAAACCTTGGAAAGAACACTCGACATTAGACACTTTTCAGGTCATTAATTTTGATTTCTACGCGCGTAAATATGAAACGAATTGGCGGGAAATACGAGGTCGCGGGACTCGCGTGTAATCCCCGATGATCAACACAAAGAAAAAGAGCACTGGTAAGTTGAAGTTAAATTTTTTGAGTTTGACTGAGTGTGCTATTATAAGCTATCATATTTGCTCGCAGTGAATTACTGTGTTTTTTAGTGGGTTGTTCTTATCTGTCGAGCAGGCGGGATATTAAAGCTTATTAATCTTCGCGCGCGCTAAACCGTACACTCTTTTTTTGTAAGAGCCATTTTTATAAGAACGTTGAGGCTGAGATTTGCCCCCAAATTTAAGAAAATGTATGGGCTAAAATAAGAATATCCTCAGGCTCAGCCAAATTTTACGCGTTCTTATAAAAAAGCGTGTATTCTGCTCTACTTGGGTAGTCAGCTTTGTTATTGAACTACTGTTGTTATGAGCAGACTGCTTTACTTGGGTAGTCATTTCTGTTTTGAACTGTTGATCTGTCGAGTAGTTTGTCTCACTTGGGTAGTCAGTTCTATACTGAGCTGTTTTTATCTGTCGAACAAGATTTTAACTAAGCTTGCCGCTAACATTGTACTAACTTGCATTCAGCTGATATTGTACGCGTGTTAACCTATTCTGTTCTACTTGGGTAGTCAGCTTTTTACTGAACTGTTGTTATCTGTCAGGCAGACTGCTTTACTTGGGTAGTCAGTTCTGTATTGAACTGATGTTATCTGTTGAGTAGTTTGTCTCACTTGGGTATTCAGTTCTGTACTGAGCTGTTTTTATCTGTCGAGCAGAATACTAATCTTGATCATTGCAACGCACTAATATATTGTTTTCTGCTTTGGCTGGGCATTATACACTTCGTACTGTAGTTTATACTCCGGGTTTATACTGCTTACATTGAGTAATAACCTTTTAAGGAGTATCATTTCCTATTCAGCTAATTTTTTTCTTTACTTTCTTTCTTGGGACTTCTGCTGCGTGGAGCGGACTACCCACTTTGCTCCTCGCAGTTCTGGTTTTAGTGTAGTAGTTATATGAAGGATATATCTTAACTTTTGTATTTCGATCTTGTTATGAAAACATCAATAAAACTGGCGGTTTCTTCGAGCAAAATAATGCCGCTCCGTGTGCTTTCTCACCCAGTAAGTATCAATCATTGTGACCGCAAATCGAACTAAACCTTTGAACTTTATTATTTTATTTCAGTTAATGATAAGCCGTGGGTGATTTCAACTCACCGTAAGCTCATTAGCATAATTTGTTTTGGCGGCCTAAGCCAGTCATGAGTCTCCGCAAGGCTCTACTTCCTCAAGCAACTGAAGAGGGCAAGCGTCGCAACCAAGGAACTCATTACTTTTCACACAACATACATCCGTCCGGTCATAGAGTACGCTTCTCGAGTTTTTTTACAATTCACTCCCAAGCTAGGCTGACTGTCTGACGAGCTGGAGGGCTTACAGAGGTGCGCTATGAGAAACATCTCTCTGCATGTCACCTATCCGGTGAGGCACTAGGACTCGCTAGTTTAGAGACACGTTTTGATCGGAGACAGGCTCAAACGGTCAAAATGTTTCAAGACTTCAGTAATAATCCTGATCACAAATTATACAGATTTTTACCAGAGCCAAACAAATGTATTTTTAATCTGGGAAATAGTCGGAGATAAATTACGTTCCTATTTGCAAAACGAACAGACTAAAGAATAGCTTTTTCTACAGCAATTGTATATAGACGATTTTATTCTAGGTGACTTTTATGTTCACGTCTTAGCAAAGATCCATTATTTGAATTCACTTGTGAAGTAAAACCTAATTCGGCCTTAGAGCTGTAATTTTAAAAATTCAATGAACTCTATATCTATCTGACTAAATGTTTCAACCTATTCAAACTTCATCAAAGCTCTCAAAAACCGGAAGTGACGTATGTTTTTGGGTTTGACCTCTGAGAAGGTCTAAGGAGTCTTTTCACAGTTCGTCTCCTTTTCTGAATTTATCAAAAATAAACAGCAATCTCCGCGATCTCAATATCTATTCCTTCAATGTGTAATTTTCGTTTTCGTAATAAGGGCCAAAACTAGCTTGCAAACGAAAAAATTACGCGCCACTCGAACCTCTCTCGTGACTCACAAAGGACTAACACACCCTCCGCCGGGCAAGGGCAAAATTCCATGATATCCGGTGATATCCTCGCTACTAAAGGCTTGTGATCAGTACGTGATCTTTAGTGATCCTTTGTGATCGCCTGTAGCACCTTATTAACGTACCCACGTTCCCTGAGAGTATTGGTTTTGTTTAATCGCCTCCGAAAAGGAAAATCTGAGATTCAAAGAAGTCTGAATATATCGCTCACTCCTTTATCAGTATAAAGCATCAGCTTTGCAAACACCCGAAAGAGTGACGCAAAAAAGGTCAAAGTATTCGCTAACAGCTACCGCCGGTCTTCGCGAAAAACGTTTGAAAGATCGCAGTGGACTTGCAAATAATTTCAACGCCAGGTAAAGGTTAGTCTACGAACATCTTGTGTTTCTTAAACATCTTCCCTTTATTGTGGATCTGATAAAACAATAATTTGGAAACTTGCAAGGTAGTTTATATTGAACAAATTTCTTTAATACTTCTCGTAAAACTTCTGAAAAACACCAGCTAGTCGACAATTTGGCTAGTTAGAATTTTGCTAACATCTCCCATATAACATGGCATTGTTTTGTGATAATTTGGAAGTTTACAATGACGTGAAGCGGGGGATTGTAGGGAGGACTTATGGGGCATTGCTGTCACCCCCTCTATTGTCTCTCTGTTGGTCACGTGATCGCACGAACCATGTGCTTGTCATTCGTCTCGAGACAGCCGCGGATCAAGACGTGTTTTTGTCACCCTCCTCCTCCCCATTCCCAGTCCGCTTCTCTGCTTTGTTGTTTTTAATTGCTGTCTGCGTTTTTGGTGCCCTCACCACAGGGAACCCAAACGCTGTCTTTAGCTATATCATAACCGTTTAATAAAAATGTTGTTATTTACCTGTGTTCCTTGTGTCTTTATGAGTCATTTTGGAAGGGATTTGAATCAGAGCGGAGACGGTTTACCTCGCCGGTTTGAAATGTTATCTTATCTTCTCATAGGGTGCGTCATAGGACGCGACAATTACGTCTCAAGTTCCATTATTATTAACTATCAACTCTCGTGGGGGTACAATCTCGGGTTTCAATTAAACTTGAGACGTAATTGTCGCGTCCAGTTTACGACGCGCCAGACAAAATAACATTTGGAACCGGCCAGGTATTAAATCGTCTCCGCGCTGATTCAAATCCCTTCCAAAGCGACTCATAAAGGCACAGGAATACAGGTAAATAACAATATTTTAATTAAATGATTATGATTATATAGCTAGTGTAGCGTTTGGGTTCCCTGTGCCCTCACCTTTACTGGGCCAGACTATGTATCATTAATTTTTCAATGAAATGTGATATTTTAATAAAAGCGGCTATGGGCCTTTGCCCATAGCCATACAACGCCAATCTTGTGTGTTTCTCCTGCTGCCCAGTAAACAGAGTTCAGGCAAGGAAGTTTTGGGGGTCAGTTTCATTGAGGGTTGAAAAGAAAAGGCATAATGAACAATTTTGTCCAAAAGTTCCCGGCAATTTCCAAAATAGCAATGGCAAGAATATCTTATCATTTAGGCTCTCTTTAATTCTCTGTTATTCCATATGACCGGGAATTATTACTTTCTGTGTTTATACAAGCCTCTCACGCATCGTCTTATTTTATCTGACACTTGTAAAGTGCACGTGAATTACACGACCATGCGCTCACGTTAGAGGCATGTGAAATTTAGTCACTAATTTAAATTCACCTTTAAGAAGCTGTTACACAGTGTTACAAGAGACAATTTCTTCTGTAAACCTGCAATACAATGTTAACAAAAGAGTTGCGAGACACATTGCGAAAAGTAGAAGAATTATTAACTTTTCCAGCAACCGCAACGTAATTTTCCGTTGCGAAAAAGGCTGCGAAGAGGGGGTGTTCCGCGACTCGTCTGGTAACGGCGTTGCGTTACGGGTTCCAGAAAAAGTGCCTCTCGTAACAGCTCTTTAAGTGGTGCTGAAGATGGCAGGGTGAAAAAGAAAAAACGCTGCATAGAGAAAAAGGTCAGAAGATAAAGGCCTATTTTGGGCCTTTTTTTGTTGGGGGGGTAGGAATCGTTCAGTTTTCTTATCTTTGGCTGAACAGGTACAGGGCAAAATATAACCGCTCTGGTAAATAGTATATCTGTCCAAAATCTGTCTCACAAGTGTTCGTGCTGGGCATATAAATCCCGTAGATGCTATCCCGTGTGATATCACTATTAAACGATTTTATCTTCTGAAATGAAAGTAATTGTCTTACTAAAGGAACCTGGAGGTGTAACATTTCAAAAGGATGAGCTCTTATTTTCATAGAAAAATTATCTCTTTAACATTTCCCATGGGAAACGAATCATAACAAAAAAAGACATTGACGTAATACTGATCAAGGGATAATTTTCGTATTTACGTGCGGTCAACTTCATTTGCAGCCGTAAGCAGATTCAAGTGAGTCAGCTCGTGAGGGGAATATGTCTGTATTTATTACTTTCAGAGTCGTGTTTGGATGTTTTTTCCTTATAACGGTAAGTATATACTATGACATTTTCATGTTGTCGGTTACTTTTAACTACTTTACGTCCATCGCAAAGAGTTCGTTTATTATCAACCGGACGTTGCCAGTTTGTCGATAGGCGGTTAATAAATTAGAATGGGTTTTTCGTTTGTTTGCATGTTTGTTTCTTTTTTGTTTGTTTGTTATTTTCTTTTAGCCTCTGTTCGCCATCCATAAATGCAACAGTTTGGATAAACGAAAACGCCTCTTATTTACATGGTCAGACTTTACGACTCATACAACATAACAAGCAGCACCACAGGAAAGTCTTTCTCAGTAGCTTTCATTTGAATGGTCACACGTTTCCATCCTCAGACACAATACGTACAACCTGGCTGTCAGAGGCGTTTCTCGTGCACGCCTCCACACGCAAACTTTGTGTCTTGAATCAGTTTGCGAGCGAGAGAAAACCTGCGCTACCATGCGTATAAAGGGGTAGTTTTCGCCGCAAAATTGAAGAAAGGTTGGTTGTTAGAAAAGATATATAATTGCCTGCGCCTATACTCGTTAGATTTTTTGGCTAATATTCGTTCTTTTTTGTTTTTTTGTTTTTTCTTAGGGTGTCTACGCAGTCAATTGTCCCAGAGGAACATTTATTTCACAGTCTGCGAGCTCTGGCTGCCAACCATGCCCGAATGGCACATATTCTGACCGGATCAATAGTACAAGATGTTTGAAATGCAACGAGTGTCCTCATTTGGGAAAACACTACCGTGTCACAAAGGCTTGCAGTCCCACATCGAACATTCAATGCAAGTGTGACCCAGGATTTTATTTTTTTAAAGGGTCT
>OZ024892.1:28487951-28532951 GCA_964017195.1 Siderastrea radians
TTGTTCTGTTTAAAGTGTCAACCTTGCAGAAAAGGAAGAGGAGTAGTGAGAAACTGTACTGAAAATAGTAACACGGTCTGTGAGCCTTGCAAAAAGGTAGGAAAAGCATCATTTACCATCTGATGGTGTCAGTGTTAAAGTATGACATTTTCCCAAACTTTTTACTTCGAGAAATTAGAAAAACAAACAGCACTCCACGAAGCGCTGCTTAGTAGTTTTCAACCAGACTCAAACATTAGAACCAACTTGTCCAGCCTTCGTTTTCATTCGAATGGCCAAATGGTTTCTTCTACTGACGAAAACGTTAGAACCATATTGCAGTGGCTTAAGTAGTAAAGGGGAAAATGGCCCAAAGGCTTTCAGTTCCCACTCTGCCATATATTGCACCAGCGGCTGGAAAAGGAAGTATGCCTCCTTGACTTCGAATGAAAAACGGTGAGGCATCAGTGGATTTGTTTTGGTCCGCAGTGTGATTGTGATGCTATTCGTTACGAACACTCCGGAATAATAATGAGCAGAAAGTTGTTTCGAGTTCCCATATTCCTGTTCGCCTAATTTGTTGGTCTGACTGAATCGTTCATCACTTCGTCTAGTCACACAAGATAAACGTATCTGCCGTATTTCTTAATGACACACCTACAGTCGCCTGTACCACACCCAACCGATCATGACACTTGAAGAAAACATTGTCAACAAATATCGATGCTTTAAATTAACCCGTTGCGTGCATCTCTCTTAGGGTGAGACTTATTCAGACAAGAAAGACTTGAGCCGATGCAAACCCTGTTCAAAATGTGAAAAAGGAGATACCATCGAAGAAATTTGTACAAGAAAGAGCAACACAGTATGCGTCAACGCAAGAGTTAGAAACGTTTCCAAACATAAAAAATGGCTTGTAAACAAGTCTACAAATTCAACAATAATTGCGCCACCATCGACGGATAGAAAATTCACGACTAAAAAGGGGAGACCATCAACAACACGTAATTCAACTGAGACAAGTAAGTTTCATTCTTATCAAAACTGTCAGCTGGAATAATTAGAAGCACCACCGAAAGCACGAGTCATATATGTGTAAGGGCTGGTTGTTTACTAGTGATGCAAGCGAACACAAACGCAAGAGTAAGCATAGCACAAGGGCCCTCTGGTGAAAAGACAGTATTAAGCAAAACCACGAACATGAAACTCCGGCCAAATTGATTTAGCCTTTTCATTCAACACCGCTCAACACAGTTGAATTCGGCAAGTTGAACGCGTTTGGGCACCCTGTTAAATGATGTTTAATCATTATGGTGGATGGTGAATGATATTAAAAAGGTTTTGAAAAAATGGTGAATGATGTTGAAATGTTTTGACTACCATTAAATATTCGTACAACTGACAAAAGTTGTATTCGTCAGTGCTGTGTAAGTGTGACGTTGAATCCGCTTCACCGCAGCATAAAAGAAAACGAACACACTCATTCTTTCCGTTAGGAAATGACCGCGATGTTTCTGCCGAGCCCGTTTTGGCGCAATTATTATCCCAGTTGCCCTTCTCCTCTAATTTCATTCGAGCAAGTGAAAATCAAGCCACCAAACCCATTAAAAGACATTTTTTTTGTTTGTTGTTTGGTTTTTCCTTGAATGTTAATAGCTGAGCGTGTGTATTTTTCTATTTTAGTAAATCAGTGGACTCACCCACCAGGGCAAAGGATTACATCAGTGGACGATGTGAACACACAAAACTACGAAATTGCTCTTGTTACACTAGTGGGCGTGACCGTCCTTGCTTTTGTGGCTTTAATTGCTGTGTTGTGTCTTCTTAGGAGACGGCCAGGTAAGACAATGGGAAAGATTACAATTCCAAAAAAAGAAAACACCGAAAGTTAGTCCCTTTTTTTTAAACACAAAAAAAATCCAGACGAGTTGTTTTGTCTTGTCGATTTCTTTAAAAATTTTTCACCTTGAATTGTTCTACTTTTAGAATATCCGGAATAAGCCTAAACAGAACGCACTTTATCTTACCTTGAACTTTAAGTAATCATAGGATGCTACTGAATGTGTAACGGCAAGTTGTTGCCATGGCAATAAGAAGACAGACACATTGTTTAAGTCAATAAGTGGCGAGATTGCGTGGGTGAATTAAGTCCAGAATCCAGAATCCAGAAGTCATTTTGATGAACTTATGCAAACTGTTTTATCCCATTGCGGACAAAGTAACCAAAAAACAAATTTCACCAAAACTGGAATTTAGTACTCGCGACAATTTCGATGAAACCATGTGTCTTTAAATCAGCTAAACAATCCTGCATTTTGCTGAAAAGAAAAAAAGTTTTGGCAGAGTTTTCTGCTGAGGGAACATTAATTAAGAATGAGACCTGGGTTTATTGCAGTGGAACGACTTCTAGCGATTGTTTTGAAGAACAAATTTCGAGCAGTACACCCCCGCTAACTCGAGCACGGGAGTTCGAGACGGTAAGAGTATATACGTGAGAATACCAGCTAAGGGAAATGAGCTTCAGTTTGAGATAGCCGAGGTTCAAGATAGCGGAGATCTACTGTAGTTCTTCTTGGTTTATGAAAAAAAAAGTGTACCTTCAGTTTAGGTTTTTTAGTTTTGTCGAAAAATAAGGACTGCAATTTTCCTTTTGACGTTTGCTGAGTAACTTAACCTGAAACTGTTTAAAAGGGTACAAAAAGTGATGAAATGTGCTGCGAAACAAATAGGAGAAAAACATCTAATCGTGGCTTGGCTTGACTTTGGGGTATTTTCCCACGCGAGGGACCTGTTGTGCATATTTCCAGGGTGATTTGATTTATTTTGTTCAGAGCATTTATAATAGAAATTGGATGTAGTAATGAAACTTTCGGCATTCAACAATTGTTTGTGGTTTGTTGTTTGGTTTTTCCTTGAATGTTAAGAGGCATTCCGTGTAAAAACCGACCGGTCGATTTTCGATGGAAAATAGATTTCTTTCATTTTCTGTGCAGACGTACAACATTATAAGTAAAGTACAAAAATCGCATTTGTTTGGCTTCATTTGATTTTCTACCCGTTTTAGGCCGATAGTTCCGATGCGACCTCTGAACAAGGAAATCCTTCGACCGGAACCCCGATTTTAACACTAAACTCGAGATAGCATAAAACAACACAGAGTTGCCAAAAGCAGCTTATATTTACTCCATACCTTAAATAGGCCATGTTTATTATTTTCACTGCTAAAATAACTTGTTCTGTCTTGTGGGAATTTTGTTAGAATTTTTTTAGTACACCAACCTAGAGACATCACGAACGCCATTGATAAGGTGCCTCCATTAAAATCAAGTTTTCGTAAAAGTGGGACCTGACCTACATCTCATTCTCTGATCAGACAATAGATCAAGGTCTGGTCTAAAAGTAACTATAATAAAATTTGTCGGCACTCATCATATGGTTATGGAAAAACCTAAACAAAATTAACAAAAACTGCAACATTCACAACTTGACTTAATATGACTCGGTCAATTCAAAGACATTTTGATTTACCTACATTACAACCGAAAACATTTTAAGCCCAAGGCGTATTCAAAAATAGATCATAGAACAGTTTTCGAGCATAACTGGATCAATTTTACCTGAATTACCTCGGAATTCTTCCGAGCTTTTCGAAGTTCACATCGATGAGCGTTTACGGCCAGTTTGTTGTCACGCAATACTCTACACGTGGTACAGCAGCATACGGATTGCCGCCTAAAAAGGCCAAAAGTTCATTGACATGGAGTCATGGAAGAGATAAATACAATTACCTTGTCTTCACCAGCCTTTTTTCCAGATTACTGCGTTCAGTAAGTGAGGTCCAAGATGACTGCTGTGTACGGAAGCCAAAGTACTCCTCAAGTGTTGATGGTTGTTTCGACACTTAAAGCAAAACACCAAACGCTATTCTTCCTTCAGTGGCTGTTACAACGGTCTACAAAAAAAGAAAACCATTCTAACAATACAAAGAGTTCAGTACTTTGAACAAATTGGCCACTTTACCTGCGTGCAATCGGCGAAAATCCCCCATGTGCGCAACTAACGACTGTAGATACTCAAGCGAGTAATGTTATTGTTAAGTCCGCTGTCCACACATTAGTAGGGCGCGCGGACGCATTTACCCCTAATAAAGTTCAGGGGACATTTTACATCTTAAAGGGGAAGTGAGGAAACAGGATTATTTTGGTCAGCCCCAGCCCCCTTTTTAATAAACAAATTTGCATAAGCGGGATGGTAGCCTGCGAGAGCTTGCATATGCATTTTTTGCAACCGGTCTCAAAGGGTTAAGGTCGATGATATTTCTCTCACTTGACAGCAGAGAGGTGTAGACATGGGATTCGGAAATGAACTCTCCCTCAAATACGCGTTAGGCGAAAGAAGACGTGCCCTGACTATCAAGTCAGCTTTCGATTTCTCTCGTGCACGTTCGTGGAGCGTTGGGCCTCAAACCTGTCTACTACCACTCAGCCGACCGCAAAACTGCCGTCAGCCACGGGACGATGCCACTAAGATAAGGCGAAAGGGGAGGAGTTGACCGACCTGGTTAAAGACCTTATCATTCCAATCAAAATCTAGCTGCATGAACATTATGGCATAGCAGCTTCCAGCAAAACTGTTTAGGTCATCTCTTGTCGTCAAGATCCCGTCTGTCATCTTCCAAAACTACCACCGAAAAAAAAGGGACATCAATATTTCCCACTACGAAGGTACAACCGTCACTGACCGTGGCCAATTAGTTTAGAGAAACTTCACTTTTTGGTATCCTCTTCGTAATCATTGTAAAAATAGGTGATAACATAGCACCCCCAAAGGAACTAAGAGAAGCCTTTCCCCGCACCTCCTAAACAATGCTGAAGTACGAAACTGTACAAGTTATCCGCAGGGACCGTGCAGCCTATTTTAAAGTGGGGGGCTAACTCGATCAGGGGGGGGGGGGGTGAAATCACGCCTTTTGCCTCATCTTACCTTTTTGGTGACTACGGCGGGCGGCCACGTGTTTAAAAGTTGTCAGTTTATACCCATCATATAGAACATGCGCAAAAGAAATTGGAACATGGAAACACATGCGCTATGCGCAATATAAATTAATTGTATTATAAAGGACCAAAGCTACACCAAGGGTATCAAACTCTTTGACAGCTACCAGTGGTAAATAATGTCGATACTTAGGGTACGTTTTGGTGGCCTAATCTGGAATAGAAGACAACATACAGTTACTGTTTTCTCAGTCTGGACAATATTCCCTTCCACGATAACAAAATGAACGGAATGCGATCGGAATGTTTTAAAGGATATTCTGTTATTCCTAAACCGGAATAGGAATAGCCAGAAATAGGACTGGATACTTAAGTCCCAAAATATTGCGTCTGATCCTGTTCTTTCATCTCTCCAACCTTGCCGTATTCGCATTAAGATCTCAAACTCAAAAACATTTTTCTTGAAACTTTTACAAGCAAACATCATGAAAAATATATTTCACCAACGTTAGTCTGTCGGTATGATCTGACTGCTGAATGCCTTATTTGTCATCGTTAGGAGCGAAAGAAATCTTTCAGCAGCTATCCTAGTTGCAAAGTTGATATGTACATAGAGAAGCTTGAACAAGTAACGATGATTTTTAGCAAATATCAAAGCATGCTGTTGCTGAAAAATCCTATCGGGAGACAAACTACAGTTCGTATTGCCCAGGCCAGACAAAAACGAGAGTCCATAAAAGTTCAAACTCTTTAAAAGCAGAAGCTGAGAGTCAATGAGAGTTCACGAGAGTTAGAGGCCAAACCATAGAGAGAGTGTCAACTTCCGTCGATTGTGATTAAAATCTGAGCAGGGTCAAACTCTTCAAGATAGAGTCCCCTAGTGCGCACGTGAGTTTCAACTAATCAAGCCAAACGAGAGCGAGGACATTTGAACTTTTGTAGAGTATGTCACTTCTGTTTGGGCCATATCAAAATTATAGATCTAACGGGGGAAAACCAAGTACCGGTTAACCCTGCCCAACTGACTATAGCTAACTAATGAATTTTCCACCTTTTTGTTATCTTTTTTTAATCTCACCAAAAAGTGGGGGGGGGGGGGGCTAAAGCTCCTTCAGCCCACCCCTCGCGCGGTCCCAGATTCGAGATGTGTTGGATTCCTTGTTTAAGGAGAGGGGAGGCAGTATATTTTGTTGACGTTGTAATAGATTTAATCCTTAGTGTACCAAACGTTCTGGCCAAGATATAAATTCAAGAAACTTCTATGTGCTTAGTCTGATCTCCACTACTACCCCCTGAGGCTAGGGCTCCTGCTCAGGCTCATTACAGTTTGGGGAGCAGACGTCTACGTGTAAGGTAAGTTGGAGCACGCCGCTTTGCGAGAAACACCGCTGAGGTTTAGTGGTTCACAGTAGAGAAGAGTATACAACATATTTACAAAACTTTTGTTTCCCTGCGTGATTATTATAAACGTTTTACGTCTTTATCCCCGAAGAAATTCGACAGGCCGGACTGGTTTTGCAACAATAGAAATGGAATAACCTTGTTAACATGTTTAACTTTGGACAATAGGCCAAAAGTATGATTTTACTGCGTCCAAATCCCGCCCAAAATGCGGCTGCCAATTTTATCTCAGTACTTATGGTCAGCGGTCTATACATAACATGAACACACTTGCTTTTCTCACTTGAAACAGCTAAGGAGTCGTTCGTTACACGTGAGGGATTTTCACCGATTGCACGCAGGTAAAGTGGCCAATTTGTTCAAAGTACTTAACTCTTTGTATTGTTAGAATGGTTTTCTTTTTTTGTAGACCGTTGTAACAGCCACTGAAGGAAGAATAGCGTTTGGTGTTTTGCTTTAAGTGTCGAAACAACCATCAACACTCAAGGAGTACTTTGGCTTCCGTACACAGCAGTCATCTTGGACCTCACTTACTGAACGCAGTAATCTGGAAAAAGGCTGGTGAAGACAAGGTTATTGTATTTATGTCTTCCATGACTCCATGTCAATGAACTTTTGGCCTTTTTAGGCGGCAATCCGTATGCTGCTGTACCACATGTAGAGTATTGCGTGACAACAAACTGGCCGTAAACGCTCATCGATGTGAACTTCGAAAAGCTCGCAAGAATTCCGAGGTAATTCAGGTAAAATTGATCCAGTTATGCTCCAGAACTATTCTATGGTCTATTTTTGAATACGCCTTGGGTTTAAAATGCTTTCGGTTGTAATGTAGGTAAATCAAAATGTCTTTGAATTGACCGAGTCATATTAAGTCAAGTTGTGAATGTTGCAGTTTTTGTTAATTTTGTTTAGGTTTTTCCATAACCGTATGATGAGTGCCGACAAATTTTATTATAGTTACTTTTAGACCAGACCTTGATCTATTGTCTGATCAGAGAATGAGATGTCGGTCAGGTCCCACTTTTACGAAAACTTGATTTTAATGGAGGCACCTTATCAATGGCGTTCGTGATGTCTCTAGGTCGGTGTACTAAAAAAATTCTAACAAAATTCCCACAAGACAGAACAAGTTATTTTAGCAGTGAAAATAATAAACATGGCCTATTTAAGGTATGGAGTAAATATAAGCTGCTTTTGGCAACTCTGTGTTGTTTTATACTATCTCGAGTTTAGTGTTAAAATCGGGGTTCCGGTCGAAGGATTTCCTTGTTCAGAGGTCGCATCGGAACTATCGGCCTAAAACAGGTAGAAAATCAAATGAAGCCAAACAAATGCGATTTTTGTACTTTACTTATAATGTTGTACTTCTGCACAGAAAATGAAAGAAATCTATTTTCCATCGAAAATCGACCGGTCGGTTTTTACACGGAATGCCTCTTAATAGCTGAGCGTGTGCGTTTTTGTATTTTAGTAAATCAGTGGACCCACCCACCAGGGCAAAGGATTACATCAGTGGACGATGGGAACACACAAAACTACGGAATTGCTCTTTTTACACTAGTGGGCGTGACCGTCCTTGCTTTTGTGGCTTTAATTGCTGTGTGGTGTCTTCTTAGGAGACGGCCAGGTAAGACAATGGGAAAGATTACAATTCCAAAAAAAGAAAACACCGAAAGTTAGTCCCTTTGTTTTGAGCACAGAAAAAATCCAGACGAGGTGTTGTTTTGTCTTGTTGATTTCTTTAAAAATTTTTCACTTTGGACTGTTCTACTTTTAGAATATCCGGAATAAGCCTCAACAGAACGCACTTTATCTTACCTTGAAATTTAAGCAATTAGGATGCCACTGAATGTGTAACGGCAAGTCGTTGCCATGGCAATAAGAAGACAGACACATTATTTAAGTCAATAAGTGGCGAGATTGCGTGGGTGAATTAAGTCCAGAATCCAGAATCCAGAAGTCATTTTGATAAACTTATGCAAACTGTTTTATCCCATTGCAGACAAAGTAACCCAAAAAATTTTCACCAAAACTGGAAAGTACTCGCGACAATTTCGATGAAACCATGTAACTTTGAATCAGCTAAACAATCCTGCATTTTACTGAAATGAAAAAAGATGTTTGCAGAGTTTTCTGCTGAGGGAACATTAATTAGAATGGGGTCTGGGTCCATTGCAGTGGAACGACTCCAAGTGATTGTTTTGAAGAACAAATTTCGAGCAGTACACCCCCTCTAACTCGAACACGCAAGGGAAACAAACAATTTTTCCAATAAGGGGAGTTCGAGACGGTAAGAGTATATACGTGAGAATACCAGCTAAGGGAAATGAGTTTCAGTTTGAGATAGCCGAGATTCAAGATAGCGGAGATCTACTGTAGTTCTTCTTGGCTTATGAAAAAAAAGTGTACCTTCCATTCAGGTTTTTAGTTTTGTCGAAAAATAAGGACTGCAATTTTCCTTTTGACTTTTGCTGAGTAACCTAACCTGAACTTGTTTAAAAGGGTGACAAAGTGATGAAATGTGCTACGAAACAAATAGCAGAAAAACATCTAATCGTGGCTTGGCTTGACTTTGGGGTATTTTCCCGCGCGAGGGACCTGTTGTACATATTTAAAGGGTGATTTGGTCTATTTTGCTGAGTGCATTTATAATAGTAATTGGTCAGATGTAGTATTTAACTTTCGGCATTCAACAATTGTTTGTAATTTTCACACAGAGAAAGGCGAGGAGTCCTCTACATCAGTGAAGGTGATTTCTGGAACCCAGGAAAACCAATACAGCTCACTTCCAGTAAATGGTGCCCGTCAAGGTTCGTGCACTCCGTTTAAAAATCCTTGGTTTTTCAAAGCGATCAAGCTTGCAGGGCATCCATTCATCCGTTCACTGTTACTTCACAATCTTTCTCTCTTGAAATGGACAAAAGAGGAAAGTATGCTTGGTAGATATGTGCCCACTTCAGCGTGAATATCTTCGTCCGTTTATACGTCTGACTGTTTGCTGTGTACTCCAAATTCTGTCACTCAGCAAATGGACAAAAGTTGGAACGAATATGCCGAACGCACGTAAATCTTTCTGTCCATCGTAGCTTGTTTACTTCCGCCGTCCTTCAAACGGTTCCTTAAGAGCGCCTGTCTGTAAAAATCAGACAAAATCAAAATTCCGCGGCAAGGGTGGAAAATTCGATTTCTTTCATATTTTAATGTTAGATAGGTTAGGGTATAACTAAAATCACTGGATACTTTTTTTGGCAAAATATCCTTTTATTTCAAAGAAAAATGCAAATAACGAACTTCCGTTAAAATCGCCATTTGAAGCAGTAAATTATGACATCAATTTGAGGCGTTCGCGTGCAAAAACAAATGCCTCTGTCGTCTTTTAAACACTCAATTTTACTTTTGCAATCTCTCAAGAGCTTCAAAACTGATTTTGGTAGAAACTGCGTTGTTCTTTGTGTTTGAAATAATTTAATTTTGAAAGTATACATTTCTCATCAGGAAAAGTACTTCGTGAATTAAATTATTTTTCACCATGTGCTAAACCTTCAAATCGATTCAGCTTCTGGCTGTTGAATTAAGAAAAGATGTTCTCAGGATTGCTGTAAAAATTTCTTTGGGCAAATGATTGAGAGCGACGCGAGAGCTTTTCAAAGTTCGTTAAAATGCAGGTTGTTTGACCCTTCTTGGCAACATTCCATTGGCGAGTCACGCACATATTTTAATGTGTTTCGACCCATATGAGATCGAAAACGTCAAACAGAAAAACAGTTCGAAATGCTCTTACCTCATTTGCTGTAGAGAACAGGTCCAGAGGCCATTTCCGAGTGATTCTCTTGCCGTTCGACTATTTTGGTCCTGTTGATGCCATCCAATGAACACTGCCAACTGGGTCAGTGTATTGTAAACGGTCGAACAGCTCAACAACAACCTTTCTTCCAAAACGTTCGACATCTTTCTACACTGTGACATCTTACTCAACGGTTCAGTTGCTGGTCAGTGTTGCTTAGTTGGCAATACACAAAAAGGTTTTTATCACCACATGTCGCCGCTAACGTGGCCAGAGTTCTGTCTAGAGCCGCGTCACGCAATGCAAATCATCGGAATGGACATTTTACTAGAGGGTAGGGGAAGGGCAAAATCTGCTCTGATTCTTTTTAAACGGCTCAGGGTTCGAGAAATGGGAGGAACTAGTAATGGACCAAAAATACGAAACAAAATTAGTGCTACATTTAGGCACCTCAGCCTCCCGTGCCAGAATGCAGAAAAAGTAGTCACCCCTCGGCGTGAGTTGTAGGCATGCAAATAACAATGTTCGAACACGAAAATTAGCCAAAAAGGGCACGTGTACTAGCTTAACTAAACTATCGAAAATCGTTTATCATGACAAATCCTACTCGTTTGAGACTGATTTTGGTTGATTTATCAGGTTTAATGAAAAAAAGAACACATTTGAAACAAAATGTCCTTTTCTTTAACCCTTTACCGTCAGCGTTTTTCCCTTAGAAAAACGCATTTTTTACCGCTAAAGCGGTTTTTGAAGTGCTATGATGCCAAATGCCACTAAACATTGCTACAAAAGCGTTTTCTTACATTTTAGCTCAATTTTGAGCCAGCTTCTGTTGTAAATTGTACATTATTTTGCTTTCACGCATGCGCATAAGCGAAAATTTATATATATATTTTTTTTTTGCTGATTCATTTCTATTTTGTAATGTGACTAACTAGTTTGTGCTTACTGTTTTGGCTTAGAGGGGGGACCGCGGACTTTTGTTTTTTTTCACAAATCATACATATTTACATACATGAATTGCTTCGTTACAAAGAAGACGGTTGTTGTTGGTTCCATTTTCTTGTTGTCGGAGTTTGTGGTTACAACACCAGACGAATCAAAAGCTTGAAAACAATTGTTCCCTTACTTTCATGCACCAAGAATACCCAGGCCCGTAGAAGGGGGAGGGGGGGGGGGGGGCTCGAGTCCCCAGAAGTTTTGGAAGTTGAAAAAACATTACAATAAATGAGCCAAAAAATATATAATTAAAACGAATTAATGTGCAACAAATAGTCTTAAATGTTGATGCTAAAAGTTCCTTTTATTATTTTACAACCTTTAACAGGGTTTGACATCTGTTGAGTCACTAGCCACCGGGCAAGTGGGCTTCAAAAATCTACTAGCCCACCGCACATTTCAGTCGCCCAGGTTCCTTACCAATGTCTTTCTTCACCCATATCACCTTGACCCTGGCAGTATAGCTTTACTGTGAAGGACCTTAATGCCTTTAATAGCTAAGCAACTGCTGTGTATTTGCTGCAAGCTTTAAGCTCATCATGTTGTTTTAAAACAAGTCTAAGGAACAAAACTATTTTTATCTCACCAATCGAGTGATAAAAGTTACGTAAACGTTTACGAGAGCTAGGTAAAACAGGTCCGAGATTCGTAGCTTGGCTGTCGAAATGTTTCAATTTTAACAAACCTTGTAACTTTAAGGGTACTTTTTTAAAACTGATGCTATAAATCTGGTGGATGTTGCCAACAACTCTGTCGGCGAAAGAGCAAACAGGAAGCAGCTTTTTGGCAAATTGCCAACGAAGGATGTCCCCAAAAAGGTGCCGTGTTTGACGAAATCGACACAAACTGTGGCATTGTGAACAGAGTTAGTATCTATGTGCATGAGTGTGTATTTTGAAAGGGGGGGGGGGAAGGCTTTGACTAGGCCAATATGCTCGCAGCATTTATTTCAGGCTTGGTGCGGGCCTGATACCACAAGTTACAAGTCAGTTTTTACAACGAACGCTTGAATACAATGACGATATGTCCCAGCCATCGTGCAAAACTTGGAATAGTGTCTAGCAGAAGCTGCAGCATAAGGGGCCGGGTCACGGTAAGGAAACGGCGAGTGGCCAAAAAGTGAAAGAGGACTGGGGAAAAAGGGATCTGAAATTATCTTACGCGGGACTGGTTCGCTTGTAAAAGTTGGATCAGGTGAGTTATATATTCGCTTGTGGTCTATCCGAATATTAGTCAGGTTATCGATGGAAGCCTCACTCTTCTCTTCGTCCTCATTAAGGTGTATGTAGAACGTGAAAGAGGTAACAGACGTTTAAGGGTAAGATGCTTGACGTATTTCTGTTATGATATCCTCATATCCATTATGATAAGTATGCTGGCTGCTGTGAGAGATCTTGCTCACTGGGAACCTGTCTCAGTAAGATTCGTAAACAGAAATTCAGGAACAGAACCTCATTTTTTGTTACCATGGTTACGTGCCATATTTCACAGTCTTCAAACAGCACTGGCGTGCTGTTAGAAGCCCCACTCATTAGTCAGGACACACTAATGTAGACCAAGTCAAACAGCTGACAAGAGAGCACAGTTAAAAACCTCGATTGCACCCATTTGTTATGAAGAGAGAACCCTTCCTGTCCAAAACTCCATCCAACCCTTTAACAGCGAGCTGACTTTCACTCCTGATATAACTGTGCCTTGTACCGGTCCTGTGCCAGCTGAGAACCAGCAGACTGACACCAATGATCATAGGTAGAACACCCGCTCGTCAATTAAAAAAAGGGAACCCCTTGTAGTTATAGGTTTCCCCGTATTAAAGTTGGGTCTAGTTAATAATAGCGCCACTTCTGTTGCACCACTCACCTGTAACCATGTCTGTAAGCTTGTACGACGGTTGGAATTGCGTTTCAGACTACTAGGCTAGGGTAGCAAATACAATTTTTAATGGTTGTAACAACACTGGTAATAAGTAAGAAAGACACAACGCCATTAAAACCACGAATAATCCCTGCAATGAACACTGTATGTTATTTTACTTCACCTAAAAGGTTTTGCCCTTCTAATACCCCCTAAAATGCCTTTGATACGCATTGCGTGACAAACCAAATACGCACGCGGCGCCATCCACGTTTGGTCCCAATTTAGCAGTCAAATCTGATAATGTTTTTGTGCACTGAAAACTGAGCAACACTCGTATTAAATCAACTGAACCGTTGAGTAAGATGTCACAGTGTAGAAAGATGTCGAACGTTTTGGAAGAAAGGTTGTTGTTGAGCTTTTCGACCGTTTACAATACACTGACCCAGTTGGCAGTGTTCATTGGATGGCATCAACAGGACCAAAATAGTCGAACGGCAAGAGAATCACTCGGAAATGGCCTCTGGACCTGTTCTCTACAGCAAATGAGGTAAGAGCATTTCGAACTGTTTTTCTGTTTGACGTTTTCGATCTCATATGGGTCGAAACACATTAAAATATGTGCGTGACTCGCCAATGGAATGTTGCCAAGAAGGGTCAAACAACCTGCATTTTAACGAACTTTGAAAAGCTCTCGCGTCGCTCTCAATCATTTGCCCAAAGAAATTTTTACAGCAATCCTGAGAACATCTTTTCTTAATTCAACAGCCAGAAGCTGAATCGATTTGAAGGTTTAGCACATGGTGAAAAATAATTTAATTCACGAAGTACTTTTCCTGATGAGAAATGTATACTTTCAAAATTAAATTATTTCAAACACAAAGAACAACGCAGTTTCTACCAAAATCAGTTTTGAAGCTCTTGAGAGATTGCAAAAGTAAAATTGAGTGTTTAAAAGACGACAGAGGCATTTGTTTTTGCACGCGAACGCCTCAAATTGATGTCATAATTTACTGCTTCAAATGGCGATTTTAACGGAAGTTCGTTATTTGCATTTTTCTTTGAAATAAAAGGATATTTTGCCAAAAGAAGTATCCAGTGATTTTAGTTATACCCTAACCTATCTAACATTAAAATATGAAAGAAATCGAATTTTCCACCCTTGCCACGTTATGTTTGATTTTTACAGACAAGCGCTCTTAAAACGTTTTCGCTCGAGAAAAAGAATAAAAAGGAAAAACAGGTGAACCATACCTGTATTTCCGTACGTCATCGCTGTGCACCTTTTTGCATTTTCTTTATTTCTTTCCGTAGTCCGGTAATTGACTAACAGACCAGTTTTCTCCGCCTTTTTTGAAAAGGGGGACAAACATTGCTCTAACACAGAGGGGCAAATTTAAGATTGCACAAGTTTTTCATGTAATTTTTTTTAAAACAAATCGATTTTTCTTTTTCTTTGACAAGTGAACCCTGTCAAAATACTGAGGAAACTTTAGGCGATGACGAACGGAACACTAAAATAGGCTAGAATTTTCGATTTCCAACAGAGACGTGTCCTCCCGCTTTCTAAGTAAAGTTTTTCCATTGACCGTAATTTATTTTGGAACGCCAATTGGACAACTTCTCTTTTTCATGTGCCATGTTTGCACACTTTTTCACAGCAGATTACAATTAAGCTTTGTGTTTTTACAAAACTTAAGGTCTTTCACCCACAAATAGTTTTCTTTCCAGTTCAGTCAGGTAGTTGACAATTGAAATGATTTACAGCTATTGATTAAGGCCATTTAAATTTATTGATAAATAAATAGTTGTTTGGTGTTGGAAAAAACTGTGTAATTTGCAGCCCTTTTGTTTGCCGTTTGAGTACTTACTATGATCATTATTGCACTTAACACTTTAATCTTTGGGAGCTATATCATAAGACAGCAAGTTGATTATAACTTGTTCGTAGTTTTAGATCAGCTTGTTTTAACTTTTAAAGCAAGCCTGTAGAGCCAATCCTTTGCCGGTGGGCCATTCTACTGCAAGCATTTTGCACGGATGATATTTTTCGCGAAATTACATGTATTTTTATTCTCAGATTCGTGTGAGGAACGAAGTTGTAAATATTATATCTGTTGATCGAATCTCATTCAATGTAGCTACATTAACCCTTTAATCCCCAATAGAGACAAGCATCTAATTTCTTCTTACAATATCCCTACTTCATCAAACTTAAAGGTCACGAGAATAAAGGTAATGATCACCAAACATGAAATGTCTTGATGTTTATGCAAATTCTCTCAACTAGTACCATAAGAAATGTATGAAGAACAGTAAGGAGATAAGCATATTGATATTGGGGCTTGATGGGTTTATTATTTGCAGTAGTAGAGCACGAGGATGGTTATGTTGATGCACCTTTATTACTTTTAACATTAAATACGTATAATTAGTGGGGGGGGGGGGGTGGGGTTGTAATTTACACCCCTTGTTACTCCAGACCTATAGACGTTTATATATATCTTATTAGATGTCTCGGTGTGAAGTGTCGGTGTATATTTTTTACGAGTACAGTAAAAATATAAGGCGATACTACACACCGAAACATCTAACAAGAGATTTATTATCCAACCTAGCCTTTTGCAACCTTTTCAAGTAAATAGAAAGAAAACTACAAGTGTAACAGGATGAGCGCGTGCAAGTGCACGGCCATGTGTTATGGCCTTGTCGAAGCATGTGGAAAATGTGATCTTTATACTTTATACATCCTCTGAAGGCCACAAACAAAGTTCTCATTTAGTGGTGACAGCCTGCTAAAAATCTCCAATTTTTGAACTTTTTTAGACTTCAGCTTTTGAGCCAGCTATTTTCAGGAAAAGGAGAAGACCTTATTCTACCATGCACTCACTCACTTCTTTATAAAATCCTGCCACTGGGATTAAGTCTAAACTTGTTTGGCGGTGAATTTAAAAGCATTCTTCGCACGCTCAATCTTCGGTGAAATTTTTTTCCCGTTCAAACTATAGATGCAGCAAAATAGCAAAGAAGCCAGGGGTTATTTTCGTGTGACATGTCGCGGGGACAAAATGTGCGCAACATTCTTGTTACACCACAAGCGGGGAGATATGTCTTTTCAACATGTCTCTGGGACATAATGTCACCGTTATATTTTTCCGTTGTAGAAATTGTGATTTTGTTCCTGCTATATGTCCCTGCTATATGTCCCTTTTTACAACAGGCGATTTTTGTCGCTGTTACGCATGTCACTGCGACGTGTCCGTGCAACAATGTCCTCTCGTATTACGGTACCTTTAACCTTTGTCTTTGTAGACTGCTCAAATACTGAACGGCTTTTATTTCAAAAATTGCTTTTCTTTAGTGTTTCATCCACAGACTGAAACACCTTGTACAACATAATAAACAACACTACAAGAAACTATTGCTTTATGTTTTCATTTGAATGAGCTTTCTTAAAGAATTTATCCACAGACTCAAAAATTGGAACCACCATAAAAAGCATACAAAAACAGAACCACAGAAAAGTAGTGTTAAAACCTTTTCATTTGGATGGTCACCCTTGAGGACTTCAGCCACAGACTTGCAAAATAAAGGGAAGCTTCGGAACCTACTATTTAATCCGTTTCATTTAAAAAAGGTTACGCTCAAGATTCATTTGCATACTCAAAGTTTCGATCCGCAATGTACAGCATAACAAACAATACTACAGGAAAGTACTGTTCAGTAGCTTTCATTTGAATGGTCAGACATCGGAATTTTGTTCACAGACTCAAAAGTTAGAACGACCATGTACAGCATAATAAACAGCACCACAAGAAAGTATTGCTCAGTAGATTTCATTTGAATGGTCACACTTAAGGATTTCTTTCACAGACTCAAAGTTAGAACCACCTTGTACAGCATAATAAACAACACCACAGGAAAGTACCGCTTAGTAGCTTTCATTTGAATGGTCGCACTTAAGGATTTCATCTACACACTCAAAAGTTAGAACCACCTTGTACAGCATCATAAACAGCACCACAACAAAGTACTGTTCAGTAGCTTTCACTTGAGTGGTCACACTTTAGGATTTCATTCACAGACTTAAAAGTTAGAACCCCTTATACAGCGTAACAAGCGGCACTACATGGACGTACTGTTAGACAGATTTTATTTGAGCGGTCATTTGAAGATTTTATTCATGACTCAAGGAAGAGATGAGACACGTTTTTAGGAGGAAGGTTCTATTTATCTAAGAGGCATTAAATTCCCACCCCCTCGTCTCCAGATCTTCTCTGTTTTCAATGTGGCGGTGGCTAAGAAAAGACCCTGGCACACAGCAGTTCACGTTCAAAATGGTGGCTAAGGTGAAGAGTGAAAAGATCTGGGAACCACACTGCAGCTGAGGCGAATTTAATAAAATAGCAGGAAAAATTGAAGTTTAAATAGAAGGGGGCATTAAATTCGTCCGCAATGGCTTCTTGGCTTTCAAAATGATGGTTGAAGGAGAAACCCCCAGGGATATGGCGATGTAAAACGCTCGCTGATTGGTGCCATTCCAGCTCTGTATTACATGAACTCTGATTGGTTTACGTCTTTCAATGTAAAGATGGCGGACCTTGGTGGATTCTTCGTAGACCCCAAAACAATGCTTTTTCTAAGGTCTTTAATACGTGAGACTTAACAAAAAAACTCCATCCATTAAGTAACAAGCCTAAGATTTATAGATAATTCGCCGATTTACAGGCTTTGAAGATAAGCTCAATATGTCCCCTCGGTGATCTACGTTAACACTGCCAATCGCTAGTATGCACGATACTTTCTGGAATGACAATCGCTGGACATAATGGAGCACAATAGACTGCGTGCTCCGAGTTTTCGATTCGTATTTACATGAAAAAGCATATAAATCGGGCACTGACCATTTGTGTTTTAGTGGTTTATATTGATGACGAAATTCCCGCAAAACTTTTCTCTTAGTTATACACATTCTCTCGTTCTTACGCCTTAATTATTATGTAATTTCACACTTTCTTTGCTGCATATATATCGCTACCAATCTTGTTACAATTTACATTTGATAATGGCGACATGTTGTCGTCGAAGCCTCATTTTTATATTATCGCTTATTTTTATTCTAAAGTATTGAAAACTTGTAGGACATATCTGTTACTTTATTTATGTACCGCTTCGCACGCAACGTTTTGTCATCACTGCGATCGCGAACGTGCAATTAAGTACTCAAAAACTAAGGAAAAGTAAGTCCAGCTGAAAATAAAATTACATGAAACTGTGTCAGTGATCCAGTAGTCAGCAACGTAGCAGAATACAGTGGCTTGGATCCTCGAATCCTGGAAGGCTTCAACTGGCTGCTCATAATGACAGTTTTAACGAAAAAACTAAATGCAAAGACCTTGTTTCCATATATGGACTCCCAATATAATATATGCAAATCATTTCAGGTAATGAGAACAAGTTACTTGGGTATGCATTTCCCTGATATTTGAGGATTTCCACAGCAGTGGTTATCAATTTCATACACATTGGCACATTGGACAGCCAAGTGATTTTATAACGGTGTTTCAGGGAAAGCCAGTTAAGCTACTTAGAATGGTAGAGACCTTTCCAAGTTCACGCTTATAGTATTTTGAACGAATTTGTAGGCGGTTCTTTGGAATCCTTTTCACGCCTTCCTTGGCGGCATTTCTGCATGCGGGGATCCCAGACACTGCTGGAATTTTCAAGGCAAGGCCTGATTAGACTAGTAATAAGCCTGGAACTTAACGCCTTCAGGAGAAGCTACCCAAATTACATTTTCAAAACGTATCGGTGATTGCTTGTCAGTGAGGCAATCAAAACATGATAACAGCGCAGGCAATGTCATAGAACCGAGCGGTGCTAAGGAGCTCTCTCAAAACAAAAAGGGATCATACAAGAACTTACAACCCGTTTTCAGAAAATCCTGGATCCACACCTACATTTCCTCTGATCCTGTGAATAAATGCAATTAAGAAGGTAACGAGGGAGGAGACATCAGTTTCAGCACTTTATCTCGAAGCAGTACTGCCAAAACGGAGGAAACAGAGGGTCAAACATCACGCCTGAAATTAGTGTTAAAAAATTCACATCCCAAGGGTAGTCCCTAGCTGAGAAATGCCATAAAAACTTTTTATTATTATACCATTGCACGCCTCCGCTGACGCAATTTTATAGAACCCACCTTGGCGAACTGGCGTGTTTACGGCCAGACGGGTTAACGCGAGCCGGGTCGGAAAAACCATCCGGCCTAAGCACTTCATCTTTTCATTTAGCATGGAGATTAAGCCATTGATGAGTTCAAAAAAGGCCTTTTTTTACATTTGGCACATTTTTAGCGTTTTAACCGCCGCTGTATTTCCCATACAAACTCTTAAAATCGTGTCCTGCTCGGCCTAAAAAAGTGAACCTTCTGTAAAAAGGCAAGAAAATCAGGAAGGTGAGTTATGTTAAGACAAATGAAAATGGGCTAAATGCGAAATAAAATTACCTTCATATAACTCGCAGACTTTTATAATCGTCAAAACTGAATAATTAGCAGGCCCAGGGAGTTTGTTTACTGTCGTTAAAAGCCTCAAATAGTGAGCTTAGGCTAACTGAGTGCAAGGCAGAAAAATCGTTGTCGTAAAAAAGGTGGTTATTGTTCATCGTGGTAATTACAGTTAAATAACAAAGTGTATATCGTTTGTCTCACGATGTAGTCACTTGAGTTGTAGATCGCGACGTTTCGACTGCTTATTGCTAGTCTTCATCAGGCGATGAGGTCGACTGGTTGCGCGTGACCACATGAATCCCGATGGTTGGCTGTGATTTGTGCGTTTCGATCCTCATTGTTCCGCTGTAAAGTTGTTTCCCGAGAGGTTCGATTTTGAAGTTGTTCCCTCGGCAGCTCGCTGATGTACCGGTCTCCTGTTGTGTTTCTTGATCGTTGGTATCTACGCTTCAGGAATCTCAAGTATGTTAAGGCTTGACCAGGCTGGTAATTTGACATATTTGTTATTTGAAGGTGAAACATTTGTCCATTCTTCCTGAAACTTGGCAAGTAGTTTGGTATCGCTATTATTAGTAATTTTATAAACTTATTCACCGGAGGTTTTTGTCACGTGACTTGAAAATGACTTCTAACGGTTGAAATCTTTACTTGAAAATGGGGAACGGAAAGCTATCTGATATTCATCTTTTTACTTCCTTGTTCAATGACTGTTAGTATAGGCCTCATCACTTCGCCAGAATCATGTCAATGTGTTAATGGAAACGGTAAATTTTTAAAAACAGGTCACGTGACACGCTAAACGTCAAAATATCTTCAAATATAAACGAGGTATACCACCTTAAAAGGCGAAGATACATCGGCATGGTCCTACTGGGCATTTTAACGACATAAGTTCTCCAAATTTTGAGGTGCTAACGTTCTCCATTTCAAAAAGACACGTTTTGCAACGTCATCAACCAAGAAATGTCACGTGGTACTTAGAAAGACTTTCATTTGATCAGAAAAGTCAAACAATTAATAACTGAAACTGGTATGGTCGGGATAAGTTATTTTAACAACAGAAAACGGACGGTCTCAAAAATCTCTGTTGGGGGTCGTTTAAGCAAAAATAACCAAGCCTTAAGTTACTTGAGATTTCAATTCCGTTGTCCCTATTGATGTTATCAGGGTGAAGTCTTATGTGGATAGCTTCCTTGACCCTACGGGCGTACCAGTGTGAGTCTCGATCAATAAACTTTACCTTGTTCCAAAGCGGGTGGTGGCCGGTCTTATTGGCGTGCTCAGAAACAGCGGAGGTCTGGGTACGGGAGAGTCGTATATCCCTGTCATGCTCTTTGATCCTGTCCTACATAGATCTTCCTGTTTCGCCAATGTAAACTTTTCCGCATTCACAGGGAATCCTGTAGACTACGCCGTCTTGTTTAGCCGGATCGACGGTGTCCTTTGGTCGTACTAAATGTGACCTAAGTGTCGTGTCGGACGTGAAGACCGCGCGAATACTTTGTTCTTGTAGGCAGCGGCGAAGAGGTACTGATACTCCTTTGATATACGGCAAAACCGCGGTGGACTTGAACTCTGTCTCAGGCTCTACTCTGGGGGCTGCTTTTCTCTCTAAGGTGCGGGATTGCAGAAAAACGCCTCACACTCATTTGCATCTCATTAGATAACAAAAGAATAACAAAACAGCACATTTGTTATATGCCTCGTTCCAGGGGGGGGATAGAAGCGAGGCCTGGGACCGAGAAACGATGTTCTCACAACTTGCAAAGCGGTCCAGTCAAAACGTGGACAGCGGTGTTTGTCATAGTAAATATTTCCGATCGACGATCAACTTATTCGAAATAGTTTGCAAAATTTATGTGTACTTTGTCGGGGGAAAGTAAGCGGTGAGCGGCTAATCTCTCATGGAACTTACTGTTAGTTTCGTACAAGAGAATATTCGATGGAAGCGACATCGATGAAGACGCCTCTGTTTTCGCACTGTCTTGTTCGTTGCGGTGGCGAGTGGATCAGCTGCGAGCTGTACGGCAGTCACGTTTCGTTTGTTTATGCTTGGAGACCAGGTTTGCGACAAACGTTCAGAACGTTTCAAAGTTGAATGCTAGAATTAGATAATTTAACGTAAATAAACTTCTCACCGAGAGAACTCGCTTGAACTATTTAGGATTTTATTTCTTGTACTCCGCGACGTAATTTTGGTCTTTTGTCTATCGCTGAACTGATGCATGTGATAAATAAAAATACTGCCAATGTTTCTTTGTACATCTCATTCTGTAACGAATTGATAGCATGAGATGAGACAGTTATGGCTGTACTCGGTTTGCATGTTTTCCTCCAGCGTGGTCTAAATAAATTGCAACGGGAAATGTGCCACAAAACATCGATGGAAATAAATTCAATCAAAACCGCTATAACCTAATGCAAGCTAATGCATGGAAACAATACCTACGCACAAAATACGACTTTTATTATCAATAATCCAGTTATGTGTTAACAAGATCATTTCACAGTTCAGTACTTTGAACCCGATCCCAGTTTTTAACCCAGCTTCAGAAAATTCTATCTGATTCTATACAGTCGATCAGCACAGACTGGATTGATCGAAGCGCTACTGTTCTACTTTGCGACTAAAAAACTTCGAGAGTAAACTTTTGTCTTCATAAGAAGCAAAATGCACGAAAACATGATAAAAGTGTAAAATACGATCAATTCGTCAATTACCTAAACGAAGGGACAAAACCGAATCCGCCGCCTTTGGCCGCCATAATTTTTTCCCTTCAGCGTCGGAGTTCCGTTGGAACATGCAACATCTGCGCACGCGTAGGAGGGATATCCGCTGACTAGAACCTCACAGATTGCTTTGCAAGTTGTGAGAACATCGTTTGGATTTCATTTAAGAGAATGTATGGGAAGTTGCTTCCCCCCCCCCTGCCTCGTTCTTTTAAACTCTGAATTAATTTTCTGCAATCCCGCACCTCACTCGCTTTTCTTGTCCTGGTGAGCTTCTGCACGAAGGAGGAGGGATAACCGTTAGAAACAAGGACAGATGACAGATGTTTCTTTTCCTCAGAGATGACTGATGGTTTGGTCACGAGGCGCTTCGCCCGGTCGTACAGACACTTAACAGTAGCGCGTTGTACTGATTGAGGATGGTGCAAATCATATGCAAGTACTGATCAGTGTGAGTTGGTTTTCTGTAGACGCTGGTGGTAAGGCGGCCGTCCGGTTCTCTAGAAACTGACGTGTCGAGAAAGCCGATCTTGCCCTCTTTCTCAGTTTCCATGGTAAAGCGGATGGTGGGTTGCTGACTGTTGAGGTGGTGTAAGAGGCTGTCAACATTACCGCGATCAAGGATGGTGAAGGTGTCATCAACGTAGCGCTTCCAGATCTTGGGCTTGTAGTGTGTTGACTCTATTGCTTGTTCTTCAAAAGCCTCCACGTAGAGGTTACCAATAACCGCAGAAACCGGACTCCCCATGGCTGCGCCTTCTTGGTGTTCGTAAATCGATCCGTTATACTGGAAGTATGTAGATCTTAATACGAAATCCAAGAGGTCCCCAATCTCGGCAGGTGTTAACGTCGTGCGGTCTGCAAGGCCGGGGTCGCTCTCCAACTTTCGTCGCGCGGCTTGTACGGCACCTTCAATTGGAACGTTAGTGAATAGTGTCCTCGAAGGACACCATGATCTCTTGTCTTGAATCTTCTGACTGCTGACTGATGATGGATGCGAAGTGAGCTGAGTTCACTTGTTCCACGTCAGTCAAATGAACCTGTTCTGCTCTCAAATTATTATTTTTTTCTTTTTGTCCTTTTAAAAAGATATGATAAACAACTTATTGAACCTTGCACACGCGAACAAATTCTATATCAGACATTTTGTACAACAAATTTAAAAAATAATAAGATTTTGAGCGTTCTCTGGTTAAAAATTAATAAGTTTACGAGCTTTCGATTGTCAGTCTGCAATCTTTGACAAGCGATGAATAAACTACAAAAAGTATGAAAAAGAGAAATTATAATAAAAACAATAAAAACACTTTAGTGGGAATAAAATGCTAATCAGAAGATCATAATAAAATTGAGTATTGTCTAGGTTTCGCAATATTGTCTGCGTCGCTTGTAATTGTCGCTTGTAATTGTAATTGTCTTTCACACTTCTTGTAGTATATATTTTAATGTTCGCCCTTTTTATTCATCACTTGTCAAAGATTGGAGACTGGCAATTGAAAGCTCGTAAACTTTTAAATCTGATTTTTAACCGGAGAACGCTCAAAATCTTATTATGTCTTACCCTGGTTACTCTTCCATTTTTAAATCTCAAAAAGTTGTCAACTTTTCAAATGACGTGTAGATGGGTCAGTCTAAGAACATTTGTCAAAGATTGGGGTAAAATCAGTTACCAGATTTTCCTTTGCGTGTTTTTTGGAGCTTTCTGGCGCCTACCTAAGTGATTTAACCCTTTCAGGCAATTTCTCTGCTTCAAAAACTTTTTAACTCCACAAACTTTACGAGCTTCCATTTTCCACGTAGAACCAATGGGTTTGTACTCTGCATTTTCAGCTGCTCACAAGTCGCAGTAAAAGAACTGCTACCGAGCCACAGGCTTTAACTTAACTTGCCTTTTCTTACAAAGCGAGAAGTTTATTTTTTTGATGAATTTCTTTACTTACTTTACATATATGCAACTTTTCGGCTTAGGCGCTTGCTGCTCCACTATAGATAAGCCACTGACGGCACGTATTCAAGAATCGTTCTCATGAAAAGTTTTCTCAACTGAATACACGGTCAAATTGTTCAATCAGTCAATCTTTATTCGTTCCTTGGATAGCCTGTGAACAGCCACTCATAACTTTTTACACAACATGCATCCGTCCGGTCATAGAGTCACGCTTCTCCAATTGTTTTTACAATTCACTCCCAAGCTACCTGTCTGACGAGCTGGAGGGTTTACAGAGGCGCGCTATGAGAATCATCATTTCTATTGTTTTCCTATGAAATCGAAGATAAGACTTTATGCACTGTTAATTTTCCTATTTCCGATATACGTGCTTGTAGTTCTATGTAAATGTCTACGCCAGTTAGTTGTACGTGGCAGTGACCAACTCGAAAGCCTGAGCTCCTTTTTGGTTACTGCGCACATTTCACCTTTCATGATTAATGTAATTTGTTGTTTTATTTCTCTTACTTTTTGTAATGTATTGTAATTTCTGTGGCAACCTGTCGGAATAGTGCAAAAAATAAAAAATCTAATCTAAATCTAATCATCTTTCAGCATGTCACCTATCGTGAGGCAGTAGGACTCGCTAGTTTAGAGACACTTTTTGATCGGAGACAGGCTCAAACGGTCAAAATGTTTCAAGACTTCAGTAATAATCCTGATCACAAATTATACAGATTTTTAGCAGAACCAAACAAATGTATTTTTAATCTGAGAAATAGTTGAAGGTATTACGTTCCTATTTGCAAAACGAACAGACTAAAGCTAGCTTTTTCTACAGCAATTGTATATAGACGGTTTTATTCTAGGTGACTTTTGTTCACGTTTTAGCATAGTTTTATTATTTGAATTCACTTGTGAGGTAAAACCTAATTCAGCCTTAGAGTTGTAATTTTTAAATTCAATAAACTCTCTATCTATCTGACTAAATGTTTCAACCGATTCAAACTTCAAAGCTCTGAAAAACCGGAAGTCACGTATGTTTTGGGTTTGACCGTCTGAGAAGGTCTAAGGAGTCTTTTCAAAGTTCGTTTCCTTTTCTGAGTTTGTGAAAAATAAACAGCAATCTCCGCGATCTTAATCTATTCCTTCAATGTGTAATTTTTCGTTTTTGTAATAAGGGCCAAAACTAGCTTGCAAACGAAAAAATTAAGCGCAACTCGAACCTCTCTCGTGATTCACAAAGGACTAACATACCCTCCGCCGGGCATGGCCAAAATTCCATGATATCCGGTGATATCCTCGCTAATAAAGGCTTGTGATGACTACGTGATCTTTAGTGATTCTTTGTGATCGCCTGTAGCACCCCACGTTCCCTGGGAGTATTGTTTTTCTTTAATCGCCTCCGAAAAGGAAAATCTGAGATTCAAAGAAGTCTGAATATATTGCTCACTCCTTTATCAGTAAAGCATCAGCTTTGCAAACACCGGGAAGAGTGAGACAAAGAAGGTCAAAGTACTCGCTAACAGCTACCGCCGGTCTTCAAGAGAAACGTTTGAAAGATCGCAGTGGACTTGCACAATTTCAACGCCAGTTAAAGGTTAGTCTATGAACATTTTGTGTTTCTTAACATCTTAACTTTAGTGTGGATCTGATAAAGCAATAATTTGGAAACTTGCAAGGTAGTTTATATTGAATAAATTTCTTTAATACTTCTCGTAAAACTTCTGAAAAACACCAGCTAGTCGACAATTTGACTAGTTAGAATTTTGCTAACATCTCCCATATAACATGGGTACATTGTTTTGTGATAATTTGGAAGTTTACAATGTAGTGCATAATGAACAATTTTGTCCAAAAGTTTCCGGCAATTTCCAAAATAGCAATGGCAAGAATATCTTATCAATTAGGTTCTCTTTAATTCTCTGTTATTCCATATGACCGGGGATTATTACTTTCTGTGTTTATACAAGCCTCTCACGCATCGTCTTATTTTATCTGACACTTGTGAAATGCACGTGAATTACACGATCATGCGCTCACGTTAGAGGCATGTGAAATTTAGTCACTAATTTAAATTCACCTTTAAGAAGCTGTTACACAGTGTTACAAGAGACAATTTCTTCTGTAAACCTGCAATACAATGTTAACAAAAGAGTTGCGAGACACATTGCGAAAAGTAGAAGAATTATTAACTTTTCCAGCAACCGCAACGTAATTTTCCGTTGCGAAAAAGGCTGCGAAGAGGGGGTGTTCCGCGACTCGTCTGGTAACGGCGTTGCGTTACGGGTTCCAGAAAAAGTGCCTCTCGTAACAGCTCTTTAAGTGGTGCTGAAGATGGCAGGGTGAAAAAGAAAAAACGCTGCATAGAGAAAAAGGTCAGAAGATAAAGGCCTATTTTGGGCCTTTTTTTGTTGGGGGGGTAGGAATCGTTCAGTTTTCTTATCTTTGGCTGAACAGGTACAGGGCAAAATATAACCGCTCTGGTAAATAGTATATCTGTCCAAAATCTGTCTCACAAGTGTTCGTGCTGGGCATATAAATCCCGTAGATGCTATCCCGTGTGATATCACTATTAAACGATTTTATCTTCTGAAATGAAAGTAATTGTCTTACTAAAGGAACCTGGAGGTGTAACATTTCAAAAGGATGAGCTCTTATTTTCATAGAAAAATTATCTCTTTAACATTTCCCATGGGAAACGAATCATAACAAAAAAAGACATTGACGTAATACTGATCAAGGGATAATTTTCGTATTTACGTGCGGTCAACTTCATTTGCAGCCGTAAGCAGATTCAAGTGAGTCAGCTCGTGAGGGGAATATGTCTGTATTTATTACTTTCAGAGTCGTGTTTGGATGTTTTTTCCTTATAACGGTAAGTATATACTATGACAGTTTTCATGTTGTTACTTTTAACTACTTTACGTCCATCACAAAGAGTTCGTTTATTACCCGGGGTTTATTATCAAACGGACGTTGCCAGTTTGTCGATAGGCGGTTAATAAATTAGACGGGGTTTTTCGTTTGGTTGTTTGTTTTTTTCTTTTAGCCTCCGTTCACCATCCATAAATGCAACAGTTTGGATAAACGAAAACGCCTTTTATTTACATGGTCAGACTTTACGACTCATACAGCGTAACAAGCAGCACCACAGGAAAGTCTTTCTCAGTAGCTTTCATTTGAATGGTCACACGTTTCCATTCACAGACACAATACGTATATAAACCTGGTTGTCAGAGGCGTTTCTCGTGCACGCCTCCACACGCAAACTTTGTGTCTTGAATATTAATATCAGTTTGCGAGCGAGAAAACCTGCGCTACCATGCGTATAAAGGGGTAGTTTTCGCCGCAAAATCGAGGAAAGGTTGGTTGTTGTAAAAAGATATATAATTGCCTGCGCCTATACTCTTTAGATTTTTTGGCTAATTTTCGTTCTTTTTTTTTTAGGGTGTCTACGCAGTCAGTTGTCCCAGAGGAACATTTATTTCACAGTCTGCGAGCTCTGGCTGCCAACCATGCCCGAATGGCACATATTCTGACCGGATCAATAGTACAAGATGTTTGAAATGCAACGAGTGTCCTCATTTGGGAAAACACTACCGTGTCACAAAGGCTCGCAGTCCCACATCGAACACTCAATGCAAGTGTGACCAAGGATTCTATTTTGATGGGTTCTTGTACTGTTTGAAGTGTCAGGCCTGCAGAAGAGGAAGAGGAGTTGTGAAAAACTGTACCGAAAGTAGTAACACTGTCTGTGCGCCCTGCGTAAAGGTAGGAAAAGCATTATTTAGCATCTGATAGTGTCAGTGTTAAAAAATATGACATTTTTCCCAAACCTTTTACTTCAAGAAATTAGAAAAACAAACAGCAGCCCATGAAGCACAGCTTAGTAGTTTTCATTTCAATGACCAATCTTCCACAGATTCAAAGGATGGAACCACCTTGTACAGCATAATAAACAACACTATTGGACGCTCAATAGCTTTTTCGTTTCAATGGTTCCACTTTAGAATTTCATCCACACTCAAAACCTTAAAACCAACTTGTACAGTTTCAGCTTTCAATCGAATGCTCAAATGGTTTCTTCTACTGACGCAAACGTCAGAACCATATTGCAATGGCTTAAAGTAGTAAAGGGGAAAATGCCTCAAAGGCTTTCAGGTCCCACTCTGCCATACATTGCACCAGCGGCTTGGAAAGGGAAGTATGCGTCCTTGACTTCCGGTGAAAAAAGGTGAGGCATCGGTTGACTTGATCTGGTCCGCAATGTGATCGTGATGCTATTGGTTGCGAACACTCCGGCATACTAATGACCAGTAAGTTGTTCCCGTTAGTCTAATTTGTTGGTCTGACTGAATCGTTCGTCTAGTCACACAAGATAAACGTATCTGCCGTATTTATTAATGGCACACGTACAGTCGCCTGTACCACACCCAACCGATCATGACACTTGAAGAAAATATTGTCAACAAATATCGATGCTTTAAGGTAACCCTTTGTGTGCTTCTCTCTTAGGGCGAGACTTACTCAGACAAGAAAGACTTAAGCCGATGCAGTCCCTGTTCAAAATGTGAAAAAGGAGACTTGATTAAAGAAGTTTGTACGAGAAAGGGCAACACAGTGTGCGTCAACCCAAGAGTTAGAAACTTTTCCAAATACACTAAATGGCTTTTAAACAAGTCTACAAATTCAACAATAAGTGCGACATCGTCGACGGGTAGAAAATTCACGACTAAAAAGGGGAGGCCATCGACGTCACGTAATTCAACTGAGAGAAGTAAGTTTCATTTTTGTCAAAACTGTTAGCTGGAATAATTAGAAGCACCACCGAAAGCGCGAGACATGTATGTGTAAGGGCTGGTTGATTACTAGTGATACAAGCAAACACAAGCGCAAGAGTAAGCATATAACACGGGCCCCTCTAGTGAAAAGACAGAATTAAGCATAAGGGCGAACGTGAGACTTTGGCTAAAGTAATTTAACATTTCTATTCAACGCGGCTTAACACAGTTGAATCCGGTAAGTTAAACACGTTTGGGTACCCTGTTGAATGATGTTTAATTATTTTGGCGGATGGTGAATGCGGTTGAAAGGTGTTGCACAAAGTCTGACGACCATCAAACATTAGTACAGCAAAAGTTGTATTCGTCAGTGTTATACACGTGACGTTGAATTTGACCGAGGCATACGAGAAAACGAACACACCCTTTTTTTTTTTGCACTAGGAATCACCACGATGTTTGTGCCGAGCCCGTTTTCGCTCAATCATTGTTCCACTTGCGCTTCTCCTCTCATTATATTTAAGCAAGTGAAAATGAAGCCAATAAACCCATTGAAAGGTTTTTTTTTCTGTAATGTTAATAGTTAAGCGTGTGTGTTTTTCTTCTTTTTTAGTAAATCAGTGGACCGACCCACCAGGTCAAAGGATTATAACAGTGGAAGATGTGAACACACAAAACTACGAAATTTCTCTTTTTACACTAGTGGGCCTGGCATTCCTTGCTTTTGTGGCTATTATTCTGTGGTATCTTCGTAGGAGACGCTCAAGAAATTTACCGAAGCCAGGTGAGACACTGTGGGGAAGATTACAAATATTCCGACAAAAGAATGCACTGAGATGTGGTCCCTTTTGCCAAGCACGGACGAGTTCTTGCCTTGTGTTAGGCTCTTTAAACATTTTTCACTTTGAATTATTCTACTTTTAGAATATCCGGAGTAAGTCTCAGCAAAGCGCACACTATCTCACCTTGAACTTTAAGCAATTAGGATGCTACTGAATGTGTAACGGCAAGTCGTTGCCCATGGCAATACGAAAACAGACACACAGTTTACGTCAACAAGTGGCGTGACTGCATGGGTGAATTGAGTCCAGAATCCAAGGTCTATTCGAAGTTATGCAAACTGTTCTATCCCACTGAGGAGAAATGCAACCAGAAAAAAATTTTCACAATACTGGAAAGTACGGACGAATTCTTGTCTTGTGTTAGGCTCGTTAAACATTTTTCAGTTTGAATTATTCTACTTTAAGAATATCCGGAATAAGCCTAAACAGAACGCACTTTATCTTACCTTGAACTTTAAGCAATTATGATGCTACTGAATGTGTAACGGCAAGTCGTTGCCATGGCAATAAGAAGACAGATACATTGTTTAAGTCAATAAGTGGCGAGATTGGGTGGGTGAATTAAGTCCAGAATCCAGAATCCAGAAGTCATTTCGATGAAGTTATGCAAACTGTTTTATCCCATTGCCGACAAAGCAACCAAAACAATTCACCAAAACTGGGAAGTATTCGCGACAATTTCGATGAAACCAGATGACTTTAAATCAGCTAAACAATCCTGCATTTTACTGAAACAAAAAAAAGTGTTTTGGCAGAAAAGGGAACATTAATTAAGAATGGGGCCTAGGTTTATTGCAGTGGAACGGCTCCAAGCGATTGTTTTGGAGAACAAATTTCGAACAGTACACCTCCGCCGAACTCGAACACGCAAGGGAAACCAACAGGTTTTCGAATAAGGGAAGTTCGAGATAGGTAAGAGTATTATACGTAAGAATACCAGCTAACAGAAATGAGTTTCAGCTTGAGATAGCCGAGGTTCAAGATAGCGCAGATCTACTGTAGTTCTCGGGCTTATGAAAAAAAAAAAGTGCACTTTCAATTAAGGTTTTTTAATTTTGTCGAAAAATAACGTGTGCAATTTTCCTTTTGACGTTTGCTGAGTAACTTAACCTGAAACTGTTTAAAAGGGTACAAAAAGGGATGAAATGTGCTACGAAACAAATGCAGAAAAACATCTAATCGTGGCTTGGCTTGACTTTGGGGTATTTTCCCGCGAGAGGGACCTGTTGCACATATTTTCAGGGTGATTTGATATATTTTGTTGAGTACATTTATAACAGTAATTGGTCAGATGTAGTATTTAACTTTCGGCATTCAACAATTGTTTGTAATTTTCACACAGAGAAAGGCGAGGAGTCCTCTACATCAGTGAAGGTGATTTCTGGAACCCAGGAAAACCAATACAGCTCACTTCCAGTAAATGGTGCCCGTCAAGGTTCGTGCACTCCGTTTAAAACTCCTTGGTTTTTCGAAGCGATCAAACTTGCAGGACATCCATTCATCCGTTCACTGTTACTTCACAATCTTTCTCTCTTGAAATGGACAAAAGAGGAAAGAATGCTTGGTAGATATGTGCCCAGTTCAGCGTGATTATCTTCGTCCGTTTACACGTCTGACTGTTTGCTTTGTACTCCAAATTCTTTCACTCAGCAAATGGACAAAAGTTGGAACGAATATGCCGAGCGCACGTAAATCTTTCTGTCTATCGTGGCTTGTTTACTTCCGGCGTCCTTTAAACGGTTCCTTAAAACGTTTTCGCTCGAGAAAAAGAATAAAGAGGAAAGACAGGTGAACCATACCTATATTTCCGTACGTCATCGCTGTGTACCTTTTTGCATTTTCTTTATTTCTTTCCGTAGTCCGGTAATTGACTAACAGACCAGTTTTCTCCGCCTTTTTTGAAAAGGGGGACAAACATTGCTCTAACACAGAGGGGCAAATTTAAGATTGCACAAGTTTTTTCATTTTATTTTTTTTTAACAAATCGATTTTTCTTTTTTTTTTAACAAGTGAAACCCTGTCAAAATACTGAGGAAAATTTAGGCGATGACGAACGGAACGCTAAAACAGGCTAGAATTTTCGATTTCCTAACAGAGACGTGTCCTACCACTAAAAAAGTAAAGTTTTTCCATTGACTGTAATTTATTTCGGAACGCCAATTTTTGGACAACTTCTCTTTTTTATGTGCCATGTTTGCACACTTTTTCACAGCAGATTACAATTAAGCTTTGTGTTTTTGCAAAACTTAATGTCTTTCACCCACAGATAGTTTCCTTTCCAGTTCAGTCAGGTAGTTGACAATTGAAATGATTTACAACTATTGATTAAAGCCATTTAAATTTATTGATAAATAAATAGTAGCTTGGTGTTGGAAAAAAAGGGTGTAGTTTGCAGCCCTTTTGTGTGCAGTTTGAGTACTTACTATGGTCATTATTTGCACTTAATAGCTTTAATCTTTTTGGGAGCTATATCATAAAACAGCAAGTTGATTGTAACTTGTTCGTAGTTTTAGATCAGCTTGTTTCAATCCTCTGCTGGTGGGCCATTCCACTGCAAGCATTTTGCACGGATGATATTTTTTCGCGAAATTACATGTATTTTTATTCTCAGATTCGTGTGAGGAACGAAGTTGTAAATATTATATCTGTTGATCGAATCTCATTCAATGTAGCTACATTAACCCTTTAATCCCCAATAGAGACAAGCATCTAATTTCTTCTTACAATATCTCTACTTCATCAAACTTAAAGGTCACGAGAATAAAGGTAATGATCACCAAACATGAAATATCTTGATGTTTGTGCAGTCTCTCAACTAGTACTATAAGAAATGTATGAAGAACAGTAAGGAGATAAGCATATTGATATTGGGGCTTGATGGGTTTATTATTTGCAGAAGTAGAGCACGAGAATGGTTATGTTGATGCACCTTTATTACTTTTAACATTAAATACGTATAATTAGTGGGGGGGGAGGGGGTTGTAATTTACACCCCTTGTTACTCCAGACCTATAGACGTTTATATATATCTTATTAGATGTCTCGGTGTGAAGTATCGCTGTATATACACCGAAACATCTAACAAGAGATTTATTATCCAACCTAGCCTTTTTCAACCTTTTCAAGTAAATAGAAAGAAAACTACAAGTGTAACAGGATGAGCGCGTGCACGGTACTGCACAATAACCAACTGTACAATATCGTGGGATATTTGTACTCGTTTCGCGCGATTTCTGTACAATAACTAATATAGCTGGATAATACTTATCCTTAATTGTCCAGGCTAGTTAACTAGTTTATGACTTTTTGTATATGTAGATGCGTGCGATTATTGTAAATTTGCTACACTACCCGCCACGAATAGCTTCCGCTAAATGCGTGTAGTGTACACTTGTGCAAACGTTTTATGTTTGAATAAATGTTTCAATTTTTTCAGTTGCCATTTAATCAAGGAGAATTTTAATTAAATTGAATAAAATTGTATTTGATGTGTTATGGCCTTGCCGAAGCATGTGGAAAATGTGATCTTTATACTTTATACATCCTCTGAAGGCCACGAACAAAGATCAGTTCAAAGATGTCATTTACTGGTGACAGCCAGCTAAAAATCTTCAATTTCTGAGCTTTTTTAAACTTTAACTTTTGAGCGAGCTATTTTCAGGACAAGGAGGAGACCTTATTCTGCCATTCACTCACTCTGCTGCCTTATTAAACATAGCCATCTATTCCGCAATAATATCATATAATAATTCGTGTTTATTAAATTCTTCCGCTGGGATTAAGTCTAAACATGTTCGGCAATAAATATAAGATCATTCTTTGCACGCTCAGTCTTCGTTGTCATTTTTTCTTGTTGAAACTAGATGCAGCGAAATAAGAATAAACCAGGGGTTGTTTTCGTAAGTCATGTCGCGGAGACAAAATTTAATTGGGTAAAATTCTTGTTGCATGAACTCAAAAAGTTTCACCACCAGCGGTGAGATATATCTTTTTAACATGTCTCTGGGACATGTCGCCGTTACTTCTTTCTGTGTACGGGTTATGGTGTTTTTCCGGATACATGTCCCTGCTGTACGTCCCTTAGTTTTACAACACGCGATTTTTGTCACTGTTACATGTCGCTGCGGCGTGTACGCAACATGTCCCCTCGTGTTACGATACCATTAACCCTTCGCCGGGCTTCGACTACTCAAATACTGAACAGTAGCTATTATTTCAAAAGTTGTTTTTCTATAGTATTTCACCTATAGACTGAAAACTTTGCACCACCTTGTACAGTATAATAAACAACACCACAAGAAATGCTCTATATTTTCATTTCAATGAGCTCTCTTTAAGACTTTATCCGCGGCTCAAAAATTGGAACCTTCATGAACAGCATACAAAAACAGATCCACAGAATAGTAGTGTTAAATCTCTTTCATTTGAATGGCCACCCTTAAGGACTTCAGCCACAGACTCGAAAGTTAACGCCACGGCACAATGCAAAATAAAGAGAAGCTTAGGCCCGGTTCAAACGTCGAACTTTACATGTGCCGAACCTAATAATTAGGTTCGGCACATGTAAAGTTCGACGTATGAATCGATTAAGTTCGACAAATTTGTATTTGGGTCGACCCTGCCGTTCTATTCGACTGGGCAAGTCGAAAAGAACGGCAAAAGTTCGACTTTGATTCAGACGTCGAACTTCACATGTGCCAAACCTAATGCATGAATTACGTTAATGTATTTCTGAATATAACAGCGCTAGTTATTGGCTTAACACCGATAAGAACGACTAGTCACCTATTAAGCCGTGACCAGTCATGCATTGAACGTTCTTGCCTCTGATCAAAAAGAGAACTGGGCCGCGCAAACTGTAAACGCGCTATCGACAAGAATCATTACTTATAACGGACTGCATGAAAGTCGAATTGTTTTGGCTTGTTATTTTTTGTGGATAGCTATTTTGAAATAACAGAATATAACAAAAACGATAGAAACTGTATTTATCCGAAATTTGGCGAACGAATTCTTAAACCGTAATATCTAAATATTACAACTACAATAAAAGAAAGTTTTTTTTTCTTGTTAATTGCTTTTTTGTGCTTTTTGAGACCAGATATTGCGCCACTGATGATTGTTTACCGCTGCTTTGGAGAATTAAGCTCGACTGATTAAGGTCGACGTCTGAATCAACTGTCGCACTTAATTATTTAGGTCGACCCAAATAGCAATTAGGTTCGGCACATGTAAAGTTCGACGAATGAACCGGGCCTTAGGAACCTACTGTTCAATACGTCAATACCTTTCATTTAAAAAATGGTTACGCTTTAGGATTTATTTGTATACCGTATTTACTCGAATAAGCGCCGCGGTGCTTATTAAATTTTTTGCGCCTCAAATGCGGCGCTTACTCGAAGGCGGCGCTTATTTAAAAATTTTTTCTTTTAATTTAACGGTATATTTTCTATCTGTACGAAAATTTTACAGTACCTAACAGAAGCGTCTTTTGATTGTCACCATTCGTCTCTTTCGGCACTTTAACAAAACGTCACTAAAACTGTAAGCAAGGAGCAGAATAAAGTGCTCGCTCTCCTAGGTTAAAACGTTGTTTAAGCCAAACTAAAAACAGAAGCGTCAGAAGAGAAGTTATTTTGGATGGAAAGTTAGCATTTTTTTAAAAATGTCTCGTTTTCTTTTCTCTAAAAATAGATCGTTATATTTTTGCTGGGAAATAACCACCCATAAGCTTGCCATCGCAAGACCGCGGCGCTTATTCTGGGGCGGCGCTTATCAACTCTTTTTTTGTCCCAAACGCGACGCTTATTCGAGGGCGGCGCTTATTCGGGGCGGCGCTTATTCGAGTAAATACGTTTCTCAAAGATTAGAACCTCAGTGTACAGCATAACAAACAATACTACAGGGAAGTAATGTTCAGTAGCTTTCATTTGAATGGTCAGACGTAAGGATTTCATCTACAGACTCAAAACTTACAACCACCTTGTACAGCATCGTAAACAGCACCACAAAAAAGTAGTGTTCAGTAGCTTTCATTTAAATGGTCACACTTTAGGATTTCATCCACAGACTCAAAACTTAAAACCACCACGTGCAGCATAACAATCGGTACTACATGTAAGTACCCTTAGACAGCTTTCAATTGAGCAGTCATTTAAGGATTTTATTCATGACTCAGGAAGGAGTAAGGGGTGAGTCAAATGTTGAAATGAGTCCTTATAACCTACCATCAATGAAACACGTTTTTGGGGGGAGGGTACTCTTTATGTAAAAGTTATTAAGTTCCAGAACCCCTCGTCCCCAGAGAGGTTTCTGTTTTCGATATGGCGGTGGCTAAGAAAAGACCCTGGCAGACAGCATTTCATGTTCAAAGCGGTGGCTTAAGTGAACAGTGAGAAGATCTGGGTAGCACATTACTGCTAAAGCGAACCAACAGGCGGGGAAAAGTTGAAGTTTAAATAGAGAGGGGCATTAAAGTCGTACCCAGGGGCTCCGGACATGGCGATCTAAAACCATCGTTGATTGGTGCCATTCCAGTTCTTTGTTACATGAACTCTGATTGGTTTACGTCTTTCAAAGCAAAGATGGCGGACCTCAGGTGGACTCTTCGTGGAACCCGAAACAATGCTATTTTTTAAGGTCTCTGAGACGTGAATGTTGAGCAGTTGTCCTTTTGAGAGTTTACAAAAATCTCCAGCCTTTCCGAACGAAGCAGCTATGACTTACCAATCGCCAGTGTGCATAATACTTTCTAGAATAACAATCACTGGACATAACGGAGCACTAGACTGAAAGTTAATGCGCGTGCTTAGAGTTTTCGATTTGTAAATTCAAGTAAAAAAGCATATAAATCAGGCACTGACTGGTTTTTTAGTGGTCAATGAAAAATTGTGAGACCTATCTGTTACTGTATTTATGTATCAATTCGCACACAACGTTTTCCCGGCTGCGAGTGTGCAATTAAGGACTCAAATAACTAAGAAAAAGTAAGCACAGCTGAAAACAAAATTACATGAAATTGTATCAATAATTCAGTAGTCAGTAACGAGGCTGGATACGGCGGCTTGGATCCTCTTCAACTGGCTGCTCATAATGACAGTTTTTACGAAAAAACTAAATGAAAAGATCTTGTTTCCATATATGGGGTACCCATAGTTACAAATCATTTCAGGTAGGAAAAGCAAGTCACTTGGGTAGGTGTTTCAGTAGTGTTTCAGATTTTCACAGTAGTGGTTATCAATTTCATACACATTGGCACATTAATATCCCGTAATTTACATTCCTGCTCTTTTAAACCTTATTGGGAAAGTTTACTGCAAGATTCCAGATCCCCTTGTCCAAGAGACGTTTGCCTCCACCCACCGACCCTGAGTACTTACAACCCCTTTTTCAGAAAATCCTGGATCTGCCCATGCATTTGCTCTAGTCCTGTGAATGAATGCAATTAAGAAGGTAACGAGGGAGGAGACATCAGTTTCAGCACTTTATCTCGAAGCAGTACTGCCAAAATGGAGGAAACAGAGGGTAAAATATCACGCCTGAAATTAGCGTTTAAAAACTCACATCCCAAGGGTAGTCCCTAGCTGAGAAATGCCATAACAACTTTTTATTACTATGCCATCGTATTCCTCCGCTGACCCAGTCATAGAAGCCACCTTGGTGAACTGGCGTGTTTAGGGCCGGACAAGTTAACGTGAGCCGGGCCGGAAAAAACCGTCCGCCCCTAAGCACTTCATCTTTTCATTTAATTTAGCATAGAGAATAAGCCATGGAAAAGTTCAAAAGAGGCCTTTATTTTACATTTGGCACATTGTTAGTGTTTTATATCGCTGTATTTCCCATACAAACTCTTATAATCATGTACTGCTCGGCCTAAAAAAAGTGACCCGCTCAGAAAGGTGTTTAAATGCACTGGGTAGGCTATAAACGCGGTAAGAGCACTGCAAAAAGGCAAGAAAGTCAGAAAGGTGAGTTATGTTTAGACAAATAAAAATGGGCTAAATAGGAAATAAAATTATCGTCATATAGCTCGGACACTCTTATAATCGTCAACACTGAATAATTAGCCGCCCCAGGGAGTTCGGTTATTGTCGTTGAAACCTCAAATAGTGAGTTTGGGCTACGTGTCCAAAAAAGGAAAATCGTTATTCACAGAAATAAAGCCGTTAATTTTTCATTCAACAACACCACTTCATGCTCAGTCGAGCAACAATTTTTACAAGCCAATGAAATTCGCGCGTTTCATGATCAGTCCTATGACCCACGTCAGTCAAATGAACCTGTTCTACTTTTGACTTACTTTTTTTTCTTATTCTCCTTTTAAAAAGATATGATAAACAACTTATTAAACCTCACGCATGTGAAAAAATTCTATATCGCACATTTTGTACCGACAAATTTCAAAAAGTTGTCAACTTTTCATATGACGTGTAGATGGGTCATCTAAGAAAATTTGTCAAAGATTTAGGGAAAATCAGTTACCAGATTTTCCTTTGCATGTTTTTTGGAGCTTTCTGGCGCCTACCTAAGTGATTTAACCCTTTTAGGCAATTTCTCTGCTTCAAAAACTTTTTAACTCCACAGACTTTACGAGCCTCCATTTTCCATGGGCCACGTACACACTATGTTTCTGCTCCGCATTTTCAGCTGCGCGCATGTCGCAGTAAAAGAACTGCTACCGAGCCACATGCTTTAACTTACCTTGCCTTTTCTTTAAAAACGAGACATTTATTTTTTTGATGAATTTCTTTGATTTACTTACTTTATATATGGCTTAGGTGCTTGGTGCTCCGCTATAGATAAGCCACTGCCGGCACGTATTCAAGAACCGTTCTCATGATGAAAAGTTTTCTCAACTGAATACAAGGTCAAATTGTTCAAGCAGTCAATATTTATTCACTCCTTGGATAGTCTGTGAACGGCCACCCCCCTCCCCTCCCGATTTGTTTTCTTGAGGGGAGGGGGTGGCTGTTCACAGGCTACTCCTTGGAAAGCAATTTTTAAGGATATAAATTATAATATTATAACTATATTATAGTATGGAGAATGAACTCTCAACAAACCCTTTTCGGCTCTACAGGGAAAGTTCCTGTTCCATTAGTCAATATGTCAATGTAAGTATATGTTCGAATAATTTGTCAACGAAAATTGTCACAAAAACTTTGCTTGTGTACATGGGGCATGAGCCTCACATTCTCGGTCCGTACGAATTTTTTTAATAACAAAAACTTTATTAACAATCAACCACAGTACAGATTTCATATGGTACTTAACCACTAAACAATATAAATTACTGACATTACAATATTTATACTACACGCTTACACTACACCTGACTGTTCATTGACAATGCAACCATATATTACAACATCTAACGTTACAATAAAATAATATGTACTTATTGGCTGTGGGAGGGCCGGACGGGAAAATATTTGGTTCGAGGTCATGGCATACGTATTATATGGCCGTCCTCTTTTTTCTTTCAATCTTTTGTCTTCCATTTTTTTTTCCTTGGGAAGGGCAGCGTTTGTTTAGTTTCGCGCGCATTTTTAAATAGCCAATGATATCACGCCATTCATTCAGGATGTCAGTAAAATGTATTTCTGCAAAGTACAGAATATTTCAATATTTTCGACAAACTTTTCCAGCAAAAGCTCTAATTTTTGCTAAATTTAATAACGTCATTCAAACTTTTATACAATATATGAAAGGAAATCTTACAACAATGTAATAATGTACCGAGAACGTCGATTACAAAAAAACTCAGCAGTCCTCTTCGTCTGAAGGTTCGATAACGACGACGGCGACGCTTCTTCACAGCTGAAATTTGTACAGCGTGTTTCGAGCCAGAGGCTTCAGGAAGGACAAGATTCTGGATGTTAATCACACCGATGCTTGCTCCTGAAAATTTGGCATTTGTTTGGATGGACTCTTGAACGGTACCACTTGACTGATTTTGCGGCTTTTCCTCCGCTGTTTCTGCCTTTGGTTTGGGCGAGGAGTTTTCTTTCCCGCTGAGTATATTAGACATCTGGCGCTGCTGTTGATGGGATGCTACGACATAACTATCGAGACTTTTAAGGCTCTTGTGGGCACTCATTTGTGCCGCATTGTTGTGCGAAACACCGGAATCAAGAAGCGTTTTGATGCAAGTTTTTCTCACTGAGTGGTCGGTGAATCTCCCGCTCGTAAACAATGGCAGGTTTTTCGTGGCGCTTGAAAGGAATTGGCCGATTTTGTTTTTCCCCATCGGTCTTTTTGAAAACCAAGTCCTATCTTCTGGTTTTCGTTGGTGATGAACAGCCAGGAAAAAAGGACTTTCCAGTGATTTGGCCTCTTCTGGTCGCCTGTAAACAAACTCCTTATAGCAACCTTCTGGACATTTTTGGTCGCCTGTTTCGTAAGCTTTAGGACGGAAAGATCGTCGATGCTCATTTTCATCTCCGTGGCGGGTCTTACTCTCCCTTTCGGTTGACCATTCCAAGTACTCTTCGCCACTCGCCTCATCTTTTCTCAAAACGATATCGCCAAATTTCATCTGCCTTGCTTCGTGTCTGGCTCGGTGGCCGAAGTGGAGAGTGAGCAAGAACCACATCGTACGTGAAAGGACATCAGGATATGGATGCCGAACTGATTCTCATCAAGGATGAGCTCAATATCTTCGTTTGCCAGGGCTACTGTGGCATTTGGTTTGTCCCATTTGCCCCGCTTCCTGAGTTCTCGACGCTTGGATCTAAGGACTTCTCTTGAGACTTTGAATTCTTTGTCTTTGAGTATGTTTATCTTTGCACTGTTATCATCCAAGTAGCGCTGGACACTGCGCGAGAAAGAGGACATTGTATCAGGTTCGTATTCTGTGTTGTCCTTCTTCTTCGCTGTAATGTAGAAATTGCATAACAGACGTTCGAGCTCAGCCGGAGGAATTTCCGTTATCTTTCGTTTCTCGCAACATTCATTAAGAAATCTCTGAAATACATTCATGTCATACATTGTTTTTTTCACAGTGTTTGCTTGTTGTTGGCTTCTAATGAAATTGTGAACTTCTACATCTGTGAGGAGTTTTGACCTTTTTTGTTCGCTTTCGAAGTAAGTTGGCTTTTGAGGAAGTTCCATATCGGACAGATCGTCAGGGTAGTAAAATTCGTTGTCGTAATGTTCACTCACATCGCTCATTTTGAAGGAAAAGTTAGGATTATATTGCAACAAAATTGTTTCAGCTCAACTATCGGAGGGCCGTACGCAATGCTCGCAGGGCCGGAGGGCTTTTTTCCGGCCCGCTTATGCCATCGCGTACGGCTCTCATGCGGGACTTTCATCAATGGTTTTGCAAAGAAAAAGCTAGCGGGGCCGTACGGGTCATATGATAATGTTACATGTTGATCACTTAACGTTCTATTTACCGGTTACAAACAACAACACTTACACAAAACTAATACTATATAATACGTTCGTATACTGTAAGTGACGATCCTAGGTCTTTTGACTTACAGTACGGACCTCGAACGCGGCTCATAAGATATACATACTTTTTTGGCTTTACAAGTGAAATGATATTTCTTCCTCGCGAAACATCACATCTTGAATTGTGTGCAACGTTTCTTTTCCCATTAACTGGACGTGAAGTGCAATTTTGTACACTTCACCGGTCCGCCCACAGTTCATGATTGCAAATAACAAATAAATAACGAAACAACAGCGATAGCCTTTAGTAGGTTGGCGTGTCTTGGGATAATTTGTTTTGTGAAAACGTGTGATACTTTCCAGTTTGCCTCTTCCTACACGCACACACACAAATAACATAATGTTATCCCTCAATGTTTCCCCGTTTGGCGCGCGGAGGAAAGTTTTGTTCCGGAAACATTTGTTATATCCGAGAAACAAGAATAGATTCTGGTTTTTTTTTTTTTCAGAAACAATTTATTTCCCCAGAAAACGTTTCCCCGTTTGCACCCTTAGGGATCGAACATTTGTTACCTATATTCCAGTATACGCATCGCACGGGCTACACTTCCTGAGCCTACAGCAACAAGCGACCGAGAACGTACCACCACTGTCAGCTTCTCAACCTTCAATGAGGTCTCCAGAAAAAAGCCATTAAAATGCTACTAACGAAGTGGAAAAGTCTCATTGCAGTAGTCAACAAACCTACACCTACATTAGCAACTACGTAAACTGTTTCAACCCCAATACTTCACTTTCATTATATTTGTCACTTTTAAAACATTCCCTGCGTTGTTTTGATAGCCCGACGAGAAGCAAGGACACGTTAGTGAAAAACTGAATATCACGCGTGTCCACGCAGCTGTTTTCCCGCTCATAAACTTCGCGTGTCGGTCTTCGAACCACAAAGACAAAGTGGCACCGTTCGAAGTCTGCTGTTAACGCTTTTTACATCTAATTGGGGTTTGTTTTTCCTCTCTACGGCCATTCCTTCCTCTTTAAGCAAGGAACAGTATAACAAACACAGGTGAGTTAGTGGGTGTAACACGGTAACATCCAGCAACTAGCGAGACTCGAAACTTTTACGAAAGAAGAATCTTAAAGTTCAAAGATCAGTAGCCATTTTCAATATGTTGAGAAAAAAGCAGTCAATAAAGCTTGCTGTAATGATCATACTCTTTCATGACAATTTTGTAGATAATCCGAGATTACAAGATGACAATTGATTAGACCGAAAGCGCAAACAGATGTGATAAATGTCCCTTAGAGTTCCAAAGATATTCCGAGATAATTTTTGCCGTCGACCGAGTTCATCGAATTGTGTCTGAGTCACACACAAAATCCGTAAAATTACATATCACGTGCAATTTGCTAGTTTCAGTTTCTACTCATTTACATCAAAGCTGAAAGACGTATAAGGCCTGGTCTACCGTTTCAACTTTTTCGTTTATTTTCCTCCGCTCAACAAAAAGTCAAGTGCATAGACTGTTGTATGGTTCACAGAAGGTTCCTGTTTACTGTCACGTCCATGGGTAGCTCTGGATGCGGAGGTGGAGGGTGGACGTTGGCCATGTAAATTGACGGCAACTAGTATACAACTGCTTTCTTTCAACACCAGCGAAAAGTATTGCATATTGCTAATAATTGAAACAATTTATTTTTTTTTCTTGCTTGACCTTCAGAAAACCTTCCATTACAAAGGTAGGTTTTGGAGGGACAAAAGTGCCTGCAATCTTCCAGGAGGCAAAACTGGATTTAACACTGAAGAGACCAAATTGCCGACCTGCCGGAAGACATCAAGATCTGTTTTGCTATGAAGATTGATCAGCATTTCAATTTCCATGTCATCAAGAAACAGCCCAGCTCCCTGCACTCACTGATCGCTGATCGAAAATACCGCGCCACCCCACACTGGATCGTAACACGTGGAAGACGCTGATTGGTTCCTAGTTTTCCTTGTAGACCAACTGTAACAAGGAAGGGTTCACTGGTATGAGTGGAAGCAAGTTTTATCCCAAAGCAAGAAGATACCCAAACAATATATATATAAAAACGATTTCACACCTTTGACTCCAGAAAACTCCAGAATCGGGTTTGGTACAGGAGTGTGTTCTGATGACTCCAACATGTGTAGCCAGAGCCTCGGGCGAAGATAATGGAAGCAAAAATTTCAAATCCATGGGATATGTCTTGGTTCAATAACGAAAACTATTTCTTTCCTCGCTATACAAAGAACGACTGATGCAACAACAGTCACAAAAATTTGAGTTAATGTACGATTTTCAGACTGAGTCACCAGCCATGGTTACACGACGCAACTTTACCTAGGTAAGGGAAGGTACGTTTTTTCTTGGGGGGGGGGGCTGGGGAATTTTAGCATTTTTTTCCCAGAAAAGTGTTGGCCCTCCCTTGCGTTTTAATAAAAAAACTTCTGACCCCCCCACCTTTAGGTGACTCACAAAAGTGTGACCCTCCCCACACTACTACATGGTATGTTCCATGCTGTAGAAACCTCAGAACGTTTCGCTTGTGAACGCAATGTGTTTGAATATGGATATATTTATCTCGATATTGAATGTGTGCGCGCTGAAACAAGGAAAATGCGAACAATCAATGTGGGATATTTACGTTTTATAGCTGAAGTTTGAATATGGAAGTATTTGAGTATTATAAAAGTTTTGAACATAAAATATCTAAGGGAAAATACACGCGCTTCTGTCTCCGACTAGCCGGCATTACTGTTGGTTATTTTAACAGAAAGGTTTATTTGTTTAGCATGCGAAATCTGCCTCTCAAAAACAAATATTTCCTACATTTCCGACAGCGTGGAGCGCATTGTTGGATCTACTAGTAACTCTTCAGAACTAAACGACTCAGGAGATCAGGCAGCGGATAGCCAACAGCAAGAAGCTGAAGAAACGATACCTGAGTCAAGTACTTCTCGATACGGACGGAAAAGGACACGATGTCCTCCGAGATAAATTATGTTCCATGGTATAATAGACATGTAGAATACTTACCTATAATGTACCTATAATAAAACAACAAATTAAATCAAAGTAGGTGAAAAGAAAAACTTAATCTGTAAGAAAAATGGAAAGCAACGTCACAAAAATTTTCATTAAAAAATTCTGGAAAAGATGTGTGACCCTCCCTTGAATAGCTCACATGAGGTATGGCCCTCCCCTTTTGGTGCTCATTTTCACTGATGACCCTCCCCTCTGAGGCCCCAGCCCTCCCCCCCCCCCCAAGAAAAAACGTACCTTCCCTAAATATGAAGTTTCCCTGGGGAAAGTAGCGATTTCCTGTGTAACCGTTTTTACCTCGGGAAAATTTACCCAGGTGAAATTTCATGGTGAAGTGACTGAGAACAATAGAAAATGCCCCAATCAAAACCCTGTGTGGATTGACGGGTCGTTCAGTTTCCCCAGGTAAACCTACCAATGGGAAGCCGAGTTTTGGACGCTCACGCGCAGTGCGTGACTAGCAAGTTTACCTAATTTGCAAAGTGGCGTATGCACCCAATCCGCCCTAAACCAGGCCATTGGATTCAAAAAATTGGTTAAATACTAAGGTCATGAAACAGTCTAAGTGAGTTGATTTTTTGATTTGATATGATCGTAGTAAAAAGATTTTGACAATTTTGTCATGAAATGTTTTACAGAAAAAATTTGCTGACCATTTAACTAATAGGGTCTTCCTTGATAAATTTGAGACCTTTTTGAGACCTCTCGCCAGAGAGAACTCTCTAAAGCA